>JAINUG010001389.1:0-23690 GCA_029706075.1 Aldrovandia affinis | reverse complement strand
CGGATTTCTTAAAGATGTCAGAGTGCACCAAAAGACGGACAATGGAAGCATGCCCATTGTTCCTGATGACGAGCCTGGCTGTCGTGTCCGAAGTCGTGAGGGTGATGCACCAGGAGACTTGGAACAAGGAGCGGGCCCATTTGGCACAAAGTGGTGCCCCGTGGTGCATCTGCTGTCTGGAGTATGGCCACCAACCCAGTGAGTGTTCCAGGAGGGAAGAAGTGGGCTGGAAAGTCCCAAAGGAGGGACAAGAAAAGAAAGAAGTTCGAGAGAAAAATGGCCACTCCTGCTCTGTGGTGCCCCCTAGGGAAAAGAGAGAAAATATCCCAGGTAGGCCGCAAAAGCATCATAAAAGTGTCACAGACAAGTGTGCTGATTTAGAGTCAGAGTTAGGAGAGGCACAAGCTGTAATCAAGGGCAAACAGGAAGAGGTCCAGAAACTGGAGAAGTGTTGTCGGGACCAGAGGGAGGACCTGGTGAAGAACCAGAGACGGGCGGCCATGGTGGAGGACCAATGGCGAGTCACCCTCCAGGAGGTCCAACGGCTGAAGAGTGCCCAGACTGAGCTGGACAGGGCAAAGGTGGAGTTGGGGACCTCAGAGGAGCGCCACCTGCTGGCAGTGGGGCAACTGCAGGAGGAGCACAGCAACTCCCTGAGAGGGCTGGGAATCATGGCTAGGGAGCTGGAGAAGGACAAAGCATCCCTTGTCCAACCTGGCGCTGGAAGGGAAGGTGAGAAACCTAACTAAGAAGTTAGAGGAAAATAACCGACAGTGTCCGGACATCCAGGAGTCCCAGAACCAGGCCAAAGAAGAATATGCCAGGGCCTTGGGTGATGTACAGACCAGGCTCCTCCAGAAGGAGGCGGAGCTAAGGAGAGAAGCGGAGAACCATGCGTCTGAGGCGGAGCAACTCCAGAGCCAAGCGGAGCAGGAGAGCAAGGGAAGGCGGGAGCTGGAGGCTCAGCTGCAAGAGGTGAGGACCCAACTACAAGAACAAGCAAGGCAGCTTGAAGAGCTCCCTCTACTGCGAGGGGAAGTGCAGATCTTAATGGAGAGACTGGACCAAAAAGAAGTCCAGCAGCGGGCCACCGAAGATTCATTTCGTGAAGTATTGAAAATACAAACCGAGACTCTGCTGGATCTACAAGATCAACTGGACGAGGTGAGCGAAGAACTGGAATGTGCGAAGTGTGTTCCTGTCACCAAAGACGCTAGCACGCAGGTGGAGGTCTCACAGCTAGCGGAGCTGGGAGGAGATGATGACCAGACGTTGGAGTTGGAGCGGGATATATTATATTATTATTAAATGAGTAGGCAGGGATACATATACAAGAAGTGTTGAGAAAGTAGGCAGTGGTGATGACAATTGGGTAGATGTACAGAATTTACACAATGTAGATGTACAGAATGTAAGGAATTCATTTTTTATACATTTTTTACATGTCATCCAGAATTACAGGATTTTTTAATAAATAGCTTGTTACAGTGCTTGAACATAATCACAGACGCCTTCTGTCCACTGACGGAAGACCACACCCCATCCCCCCACAGAAACACCCTTTAAACAGTCAGAGAACAGCAGCGGTAAGCCTCAAAGCAGGCCAACGAAAACCTCCACTTCACCGTGAAGAGAAAGACATTCACACAGACTCCCCTCTCCTCGCCGCTCAACTCCTCGGTCATCACCAGAAGGTTCAGGGCTGCTGGTCTCTTCCCCCCCGACGACACACACCTCTCCTGTGCAAAGGAAGGGGGAGAGACCGAAAGAGAGGGAGAGGAAGACCCAAAAGCCCTCTTAAGATGGCGGCTCTACAGCTCCTCCCTCCCATCCTGATCTCTGGCCTCCTGCTCCATAGAGCTTGGTGATGATTGACTGCACAAAATCCTCCAGCTCCTTCTTCTGGGCCTGGAAGTCGCCGAGCTCGGAGTCCTGGTGCAACTCTAGCCACTCGATCTTCTCCTCCAAGGCCCAGGTCAGCGCCTCCTTGTCCCCGGGGGACAGCTTGCCGCCCAGCTTCTCCTGGTCGCCCACCTGGTTCTTCAGCGAGTAGGCGTAGCTCTCCAGCTCGTTGCGGGCGTCGACACGATCCTTCAGCTTCCTGTCTTTGTCGGCGAACTTCTCGGCATCGTTGACCATGCGCTCGATGTCCTCGGGCGTCAGGCGGTTCTGGTTGGTGATGGTGATCTTGTTCTTGTTGCCCGTGCCCTTGTCCTCTGCCGTCACGCGCAGGATGCCGTTGACATCGATCTCGAAGGTCACGTTGATCTGGGGCACCCCGCGGGCCGCGGGGGGGATGCTCGTCAGGTCGAAGGTGCCCAGCATGTGGTTGTCTCTGGTCATGGGGCGCTCACCTGGAGAGAACGAGGGAGGGAGGGAGGGATCAATTTTTGCCTTTGATTAGATTTTGCTCCTGGACAGAAACGGTTTCTCTTTTTTTTAAACAATTTGTTTCTGATTTTATCCCATTTTATTATTCCCAATTTAGTAGGTAATTACACCCTCTCTTTTCATTAGTTAATTTAACTCAAAAAAAGTTAGCGATCAGCGATAAGGGGGCCTCACCTTCGTAGACCTTGATGGTGACGGTAGGCTGGTTGTCGGCGGTCGTGGAGAAGATCTGGGACTTCTTTGTGGGCACCACCGTGTTCCTGGAGATGAGCTTGGTCATGACCCCGCCCACGGTCTCGATGCCCATGGTGAGGGGGCACACGTCCAGCAGCACCAGCTCTCCTGTCCAGAGAGAACAAGCCCAGCTCAGCCCAGCCCAGCCCAGCCCAGCCCAGCCCAGCCCAGCTCAACACACAAACGCATCCTCCCTCTATGGGTGGGTCGTGAAAACACTGTTAAAACTTGGGTTTTTAGCCATGTGTTATTATGATGTGTAATCTCTTGGTCTGTCTTTTTAAAGTGCACTATTGTTATTGTTATTGTGTGTTGCAATGTCACCACACACTCTGTTCAGCACTTTTGAGATGCCTGTTTGAAAAGCGCATTATAAATAAAATGTATGATTATTATTATTATATATAATACATGCCATTTAGCAGACGCTTTTATCCAAATCCTTGATTTAATTTATCTAAAACTTTCGATCATTCTCAAGGAGCTTTTGGGAGACCCTGGGTCACGACCGAAACGTTTATTTATTTATGTTTTTATTTATGTATGTATTTGACAGGGACAGTGCACAGATTCTTAGCTGTACCAGAGTTAGATATAAAGCTCAATTACGTCTAGTCCCTGGGCCAGGAAACAGAGAAAACATATCTGTTAAGAAAATTAACACTGCAGTACAAAAACACAATTAACCAGACAATACATTATGATACATTCAATATTCAACAAGATTTCACAACATTAGACACTGAGTTTGCAAGAGTTTGTTGCTCTAATAGAGAACGCTAATCTGCCAGACTCAGTAGATCTGTACTGTGTTGTACAGTCACCTCTGTTGGTCGTCCTAGTTGTCCTCCCATTATCTGACCGCAGTGATAGGAACTCTTTTAATGGGGGAGGAGCCAGATCATTGATTACTTTGTACACTAAACTAGCACCAACAAGGCACACAAAGTTGTCAAAGGTCAGGAGATTACACTTAAAAAAAACTATTTTAAAGAATTTGTTTCAGATTCCATCCCATTTTCACCCAATTTAGTATCCAATTACACCCTCTCTTTTTTCATGTCAATCCCCCCCCTCATATTGTGAGCTCGCTGCAGTAGCCCTGAGACCGGCAGTGGCACAGGCGAAGTATCGTCTTCTCCGAGAGACTAGTACCGTAACTCTGGTACGGCATAAGCGGGTTAAATAAGCGGGTTAGATAATGAATAAGCGGGTTAGGTAGTGAATAAGCAGGTTAGGTAGTGAATAAGCAGGTTAGGTAATGGGTGAAGTTGGCGCCCCACCTGGATCCTCCTCGGACAGCACGCCGGCCTGCACCGCCGCTCCGTAGGCCACCGTCTCGTCTGGGTTGATCCCCCGCGACGGCTCCTTGCCGTTGAAGAACTCCTTCACCAGCTGCTGGATCTTGGGGATGCGCGTGGAGCCGCCCACCAGCACGATCTCGTCGATGTCGGCCTTCTTCAGGTCCGAATCCTCCAGCACCTTCTGCACGGGCTTCATCGTGGAGCGGAACAGATCCTGTGTGGCAGAGATCGCGGGGAATGAGCGCGCGTGGAGTCGCAAGGAGAGTAGAACACGCAGCAAGGCGGAGACATTAATCATGGTCGGTCCTCGTTTTAATTACTAATTAATAACTTGTGTTAGATCAGCCTTCCAAGCAAAATTAGGACTAGTGGAATGATTTTAAAACCCAGGACCCACTGATTCCCGCACGCATATGATGGAACGCATATTACACCCTGCTCGTAGACATCCACATTAATCAGCCTAAACTCTGCACAAAATCATCATTCCCCACTGGCATTTGTTGCATCCTAATAAGTGGGTTAGCTTGTAAAGTTTGGGAACTCCTGGTTTCCAAGATATTTAGTCCTATAGTGTTATAGCTGCATTTGCACGTTCCAGTAACTATGGATACTTCACCAGAGAGCAGCCCTAGCTGCCCCTTCTTAACAAGCCTCGAACAGCACTTGCATTTTACATTTACATTTTTACACTAGTCGTTTAGCAGACGCCCTTATCCAGAGCGACTTACACAGTTTACATTTCTTTACATACAATCCCTTTATGCAGCTAGATATTTTACTGAAGCAATTCAGGTTAAATACCTTCAGCTCAAGGGTACAATGGCAGTGCCCCACCTGGGAATCGAACCTGCAACCTTTGCTTTACAACCCCAGTTCCCAAACCATTACACCACACTGCCGCCCTCGCCATGCCACTTGCCATGTTGAGCTCCTCGAACGTTGCGCGGGTGAGCGTCTCGGAGAAGTCCTCTCCCTCAAAGAAGGCCTCGATCTCGATGCGGGCCTGGTGCTGGTCGGACAGCACGCGCTTGGCCTTCTCCACCTCGCGCCGAAGCTTCTGCACCGCGCGGTTGTCCTTGCGCACATCCCGGCCTGTCTTCTTCTTGTGCAGCTTGATGAAGTGCTCCATGACGCGCTGGTCAAAGTCCTCCCCGCCCAGGTGCGTGTCGCCGTTGGTCGCCACCACCTCGAAGACGCCGTTGTCGATGGTGAGCAGGGACACGTCGAAGGTGCCCCCGCCCAGGTCAAACACCAGGATGTTCTTCTCTCCGTCACGCTTGTCCAGGCCATAGGCGATCGCCGCGGCCGTTCTGTTGAGAAGCGAATCCAGGTTTACTGCCTTGTGTTGTATGGCTGTTCTGTTATTGTCCTGCCCTGTATGTTTGGTGACGATCCAGGGATTAATAGAGTGTATTGTATCGTGAGTGAATAGTGCAGGGGCATCCACTACCACTGGGGCATTTCACTAATTGTCATCACCACTGCGTTCATGTTTAATACTGCTTTTTGTAATATGTATCTATGTTGAAGTCTGTCAAAAAAATTTTTTTTATATCCGTCTATTACTGTATTACTGCACTGATCTCTTGCGCGGACTATGATTGATCTTACCATGTATTAATGCACATCTTGTAAGTCGCTCTGGATAAGAGCGTCTGCTATATACTTAAATTAAATTAAGTATGGCTGCTGTAACCATAAGCACAGCACTTAACCCGAGTTTCGTCTAGCACAAACAACGTTATAGATGGACAGTCACCTTAGAAAGGGGCATGTTTTCTTTGTAATTTGAATATGCATATTAAAACAACAAGTATATATTTGTAATTATATTAATATGGAACAGGCCTAAAATTGCTCCTGTCGGTGTGTGGGTCGAAACTGGTCTTCTGAAGAATATTTCATGAAATACATCAAATGATGGTTCTATATATACTTTTTTTTTTTTTAATTTTAACCCCACAAAATATGTTTGTTTGGAAGTGCCACGCATTTAGGAAACCATTGCCATGTGAGGGCCGTTGAATTGGGACATGCTCGATACATACCAAACTAAACAGCTTTCCCTCAGGTGCAAATGTTTTCAACGCTTGACTGTTTTCAAGAAATCTACGATCAACGTCAAGCTCCAAGGAAAAGACAAAGGTGGCTCTGGCAGGTTTTGTGAAGAGGGCCCTGTTTCCCCATGCGTTTAACAGTGCTGAGGGCCACTGGGGGCCCCATGCGTTTAACAGAGCTGAGGGCCACTGGGGGCCCCATGCGTTTAACAGCGCTGAGGGCCACTGGGGGCCCCATGTGTTTAACAGCGCTGAGGGCCACTGGGGGTCCCATGTGTTTAACAGCGCTGAGGGCCACTGGGGGCCCCATGTGTTTAACAGTGCTGAGGGCCACTGGGGGCCCCATGCGTTTAACAGTGCTGAGGGCCCCATGTGTTTGACAGTGCTGAGGGCCACTGGGGGCCCCATGTGTTTAACAGTGCTGAGGGCCCCATGTGGGGCTGAGGGCCACTGGGGGCTTGGACTCTTCGAGGGGAAGACTCACGGCTCGTTGATGATCCTCATCACGGTCAGTCCGGCAATCACGCCTGCATCCTTGGTCGCCTGGCGCTGGGCGTTGTTGAAGTAGGCGGGGACGGTGACCACAGCGTGGGTTACCTGCAGGGGAGCGGAGAACGGAACAAGAGAACGAGACATTTAGCAGACGTTTTTTTTTGATTTATTATTTGTTTCTGATTTCATCCAATTTTCTCCCAATTTAGTGGCCAATTACACCCTCTCTTTTCATGTCAATCCCCCCTCGTATTGTGAGTTCGCTACCGTAGCCCTGAGACCAGCAGTGACAAAAGCAAAGTATCGTCTCCAAGCTGGCACCCGCCAAGCCGTTGACTAACTCCGGTACACAGAGCCACTCCTATACACAGCGAACTTCATATCGGCTTCCCTCCCCCCTCCCTGAGGCGGACAGCCCCTTGCCGCCCCCTAGTGGCACTCCCGGCCAGAGCCGATACTGGCGCGACCTGGTGGAATCAAACCCCGATCGCAGTGACAGTTTTACATTTCTTAAGCAATTCAGGTCAAGTTCCTTGCTCAAGGGTTCAACGGCAGTGACCCACCTGAAAATAACGACCTATATTACATTACAGTGTGGCCAGAATTACAGTAAAACAGGCATGAAGCTGAAAAGAAGCTTGCGTCATACTGCCACGCTCAGTGACTAACAAGCTATGATCTGAAAGAGCCGCATTACACTGCATCCAAATTAATTTAAGGCAAGACACACCCAAAGTAAAAACTGGCTGATCTTAATGAACTTTGGTCATATGTAAAGATACAAATGTTTTGTATTAGCACTTTTCTGGAAATGTATATTTAAATGAGCAAATTGTATGCATACAATTCAAATTCAGTTGCAGCAAGATAGGAGTGAGTGACTATTTTATTTTATTTTTTTATCTCCTTTTGTTAAGACACTCAATATATATTTTTAATACAGAGGGGATTTTGAATATTTGCTTCATATACTTCAGGAAACTTACAAGATGTAACTATGCAAATAAAAACGCTTGTTTTATGGGATATAATTGTTCATAAAATCTTAAACAAACAAGATATCAAAAATCCCCTCTGCAATTATCTTAGGAATACATCCAAGAATCATCTAAAAATTGGTGACAATAACTTATTCACATGTTGAGATAACTGAAAAAGTAAGAGCTAAAAACATAGTTTTGAGAAAACAGCCGTCAAAGATTGGCATTGTTGATTGATCGGCATGTCATAACATTTTTTAAATACATAGAACTATTGTTATATGACCATTTTTAATTATGCAGTGTGATAAAATAGATGTTAAATTGAGCAAAATATTGAAAAATCTGAAAATTCATGGGGGGACTCAAAAATTACCGTTTTATTGGGTGTGTCTTGCCATAAGGACGAGCTGATTATACTCACTGTGCCGAGCGCACGGCGAGATCAGGTACAGATGTAGGACAGTAAGGACACGGTTAAGGGCCGAGCGCACGGCGAGATCAGGTACAGATGTAGGACAGTAAAGACACGGTTAACGGACTCTGTAGTTCTGACACAAACAGGCGTCTCATTCCACGGCTCAAAGTCTGGCAGCCACAGCGCACCTTCTTTCCCAGGTACGCCTCCGCTGTCTCCTTCATCTTGATGAGGACCATGGCCGAGATTTCCTCCGGGGCGAACGTCTTCATCTGACCACCGCCGTTGTCGATCTGGACGTAAGGCTTGTTGTTCTTCTCGATCACCTGCGCGGGAGGGACAGGGGGGAAGACCTTATATATATATATATATATACAGCATTTAGCAGACGCTTTTAATCCAAAGTGACTTACAGTAGTGAGTGCATACATTTCCCAGTGTATATGTGGTTCCAGTGGGAATTGAACCCACAACCTAAGCGTTGCCAACACCATACTCTACCTACTGAGCAACACAGAACCATGCTCTACCAACTGAGCCACACAGAACAATACATACTCTCAGCCATTTCCTGATGCAGGTGATGCTCTCGTTCATGATAGTCCTGCATTCCTGTTATTTAAAACATACAATATACTGTATATATCAGGGTCACTTAAATCTGGCCCATGAATCGAAATCCGGTCCTGGTTTTTTCCCCTGTCTCTCAGGTAGTTAATTAACATGCAACATCAAGAGGGAGGCTCAAATCAGGTCTGATTTTAAGGTACAGATTCGCGACCCCCTCAGGTTTTCCGTCCCAGGTGACGGGCGTGACAGCTCACCTTGAAGGGCAGGTATTTGATGTCCCGTTGCACGTGGGGGTCGGCCCAGGTGCGGCCGATCAGCCTCTTGACGTCGAACACTGTGTTCTCGGGATTAGACGTGAGCTGGTTCTTAGCGGCGTCGCCGATCAGCCGCTCCCCCTCGGCGGTGAAGGCCACATAGGACGGGGTGATGCGGTTCCCCTGGTCGTTGGCGATGATCTCCACACCCCGTTCTTGAACACACCGATGCTGTTCGGAGTCAGGGGGGAGAAAGGCATCATGGGAACATCGTCTAATATATCGTAACGGTGACCTGTTAGCTTAGCCACCGTAAATGTGCTAATTGTGTGGAGCCTGCAATGCCATGTTGTTTTGTGTTCAGTCTCCCATGATTCCTTGTGTGCCATCTCCTCCATCACCCCTTGTGTCATTCCTAAGATTAATGTGTAACGGTCTGTGTGATTCGTGACCCCCGTGAGTTTTTAAGTGGGTGTACTGTGTTTTTTGCTTCCCTGTGTTGCTAAGCTTTGTTATAATAAAGCTGGTAGTGCTGAAGTAGGGCGTTCAATGCTACAATATTATCCACAACTGAGCCCCAAGAGTTCATACGTCTAATTCAAATGCTCAATTCAGATGACCTCAAGATATCCCCAAAAGATACAATTGTAGAGTGTTTCTCCAAAAAAATCACTCAGTTCACTTTTGGTCAAAGAGATGAGTGATGACTTTTGGAGAGAAAAAACACTAATTTCCCTCAGTAACGCACCTGCGATATTTAACTCTTGAAAAAAGCTTACCAGGAGTAAGTTGTCCCCAGGTCGATTCCCACCACGGTCCCCAAACTCTCCTTCTTATCATCGTCCTCCTCAGCCAACACACTGCTGGTCACCAGCAGAAGCATGCCCAGCAGCCACATACTTACAGAAGTCTGTCTGTCAACCTGTGTCTGAAGTATTCTGGCTGTCAGACCAGAGACAGAACAATGTCAGTATCGGTGGTGAGATCCGCACCAAAATAATACGAATGTGTGTAGCCACATTATCTCTTTCCTGTACTGTACTCAATATGCTGAGAGCACAATCGAGTTGTACAATGGAAGGTCAACGTCAAGTGTCTGTAATGTAGACACATAGTGTGTCAATGGCAGAAAATCAAGGTTACGTTTCTACATGGTCAATAAAAATAAGTGTTAATGAGCGAGGACACTTGCCGACCAAAGACAGGATTGAATTGCTTTCAATTATGAGGGATGTGATTTTTTCCTGATTAATCAGGAAATGTTTATTTTCAGACCATAGATATCTTGTGGACATGTGTATGTCATAAGAAATGTTGCACTCTTTGACAGCTGATAGCAGGAGAGAATGTTCAGCAAATAAAGCCAAATAGCCAGAGATATTTAGCACCAGAAAATCTGTATTTCCTGAATAATCAGGAAAAATCACATCCCTGAATTATTCAGCTCGTTCAGGTCCCGACTCGTTCAGGTCCTGAATTCAGGTCCTGACGATGAAGCGAGAGCCACGGAGGAGTCGATGAGTCTAGCGAACTTTGAGTTTAGAGCCCATGATATTTTTAAATAGACGGACACCATCTAGCTAAATACCAACATTATCAAGTTCTATTATTTTAAATCAGTTTGATTTTAAAAGCTTGCTACCAAGCAATAATGTTATCAATACAGCAAACATTAATGAATTTCTTTTTTGAATTTTCGAATTTCTTCAACTTAACATTGCACAAATTAAATTAACAACAAGCTACGTTAGCCAGCCAGTAATATACAGTAATATAAATATAACTATATAAATATAACTTTATTAGCGAATTAGAACTAACAGCTACAGTTCAATGAAGCGACATACCTTTTGTATGGAAATGAATGGAAGTGCGCCTCCGATGACAAACGTAACTTCACTCTTCACGTTCACGCTTTTATTTTTTTGTCTTTCTTTAATTCTAGGTTATGTCAATATGTTGCTATACGGCCGGTGCTGTGCCTATTATATACAAGCCTCTTGCACTTCCTCACCGTCGAGGCGAGACATTGGTTGGAGGGCATTCGTTGGCTGGAGGAAATACGGTGGCTGAAGCTGATGGGAACACGCCCCGGTCGGGCAACGGCGATTGGTCAGCTATCAGTATTCTTTCCTTGAATTGCGTGACCTGTTTTATGACGCTAAACTAATTGTTGTGGCTGCAATTAAAACGGCGTCTCTCCTGACTGTGTGATATGAGTATATCAGAGGTAAACATTTGACTACAGCAATGCTCCTATGTGAGCCTATGGTTTGCGTGGTTGTCCGGTCACTAAACTGTATTGTGGGTCAGGATGAAAGATTGAAATATGGCCATAAGTCTTCTTGAAGGCCTGCCGAGATATGGAAAAAGTCTTAAGAACAAGCATTTTGTCATATGTCATTTAGCAGACGCTTCATATTTTGTCAAAACACGGTCAAAACAACCCACATGATTCGCAAGATAACCTGCTACATATACAACACTTGAATACATATTTTGAGATTTAAATGCACTACAAAATAACATAGGGATTCCTTTGGTTCTTTGGGAATCATTTAACAACAACCCTCTTAGGAATTAACATTTTTACATTTACATGTTAAGCATTTAGCAGACGCTCTTATCCAGAGCGAATTACAAGATGTGCATAAGTACATGGTAGGAACAATCCGTTCGCGCAAGAGATCAGTGCAGTAATACAGCGATAGACATAATTGTAGGCAGCTGCATACCATGCCTGTAACACTGGGAAGGAAGAGGTTAGTAAAAAAAAAAATATATATATATATATTTTATTATTATTAAATGAGTAGGCAGGGATACATATACAAGAAGTGTGGAGCAAGTAGGCAGTGGTGATGACAATTGGGTAGATGTACAGAATTTACACAATGTAGATGTACAGAATTTATCTGTTTGGATGTCATTGAACAGACCAGTTGGCTACAGAGAGTAATATTGTTTTAAACGCTTTCAGTGAAAACAAAATACACACAAATACACGTTTAAATAAATGACAATTGAAATTAAATACACATTCAATGGGTATCAGTTAATCATTTTCATATATATTAACATCAAAATCTACAAATAAAACCAAAATACCTTTATGTATTATATATGTAGCCTATACTATGTGGGCCTAATTCAGCTTCTTATAATACTTAAAATTATGCCAGTAAATAAGGCGAAGTCAGCTGAAATATTAATTATATGGTGGTGAAACCTCATTTACTAGACACAAACCTTTACCTAAAATTTGCCTGGAAAAATATTCATTTTGTGGTTTGTTTGTTTGTTTGTTTTATAATATATAAGGTGAGAAAGAAATATAAACGTTAAGATGTTACAAAGTGCAATCTAGAAAGTAAGAAGGAAGAAAACGAAATAATAAGCGAAGATGGAGAAAACCCGAAATGTAGAACTTCCCGAAGTGCATGACAAGACAAGGAGTGGATCTCGAAATAAACGGAACAAAGACAGACAGGGACCAGAACGTGACAGAACGATGAAAATGCAATACTGAATAAAGAATAATGAATTATGAATGAAGAATAATAAACAAAGTACAAAAAACAACAGAACAGACACTCAGAACATAACAATAATGGTGGTGAACCCAATTTACTAGACACAAACCTTTCGCTAAAATTAGCCTGGAAAAATATTCATTTTGTGGTTTGTTTGTTTGTTATATAATATATAAGGTGAGAAAGAAATATAAACGTTAAGATGCAATAATACAAAAGGTGAGTGAGAAACAATAAACAAACAAACGAGTATTCACTGAGCATAAATTGAGTCGTCGTGACGACACGAGCAGCCTCACTTTGGTTTTATTTTCAGTGGTACAGTGGGGGATGTAGTGAGCAATTTCTGACTTCTCAAATATCACGCAATCATACATACCCCACCAATCTGTAAATAATGTGAATAAAAACATTTTAGCATATATTATAAAAACGATAATATCCACAAAACAAACATTGGTCAAAATATATTCTATATTACAGACAACCCACCCCTGTAACTCCTCTAATGGTTTCATCCATAAATGCAGTTTGAGCAGTCAAAAAGGCGCGCGGCAAGAACAGGTAACTAGCTGGCTAAACTTACTTAGTTTGTGGGGCTTTACTGTTACCTAATTGCTGATTTGAGAATCTTTATCTCAATTGTCTGGTTTCGAGTAGCATTTTTTTGCATTAATTTATGTGTCAACTGGTTTCTGGTTTCTTTAGCTGTTATATATCTGTCGCCACTAGCTTGCATGCTAATGAGCTAGCTCTTATTTTTATTCTTATCTCATTATAAATCATATTTTTTATTGTAATTAACATTAACATTAACTAATGTTTTCCCCCCTCCTGTCTCAGAAGCTAGCAGAGGTAGTGTTAAGTCAACGTTTGCTGTCATCCTAAAACGGACCGTACGATGTCGGTGGGTCCTAATTGACCCTTCGCTAAGCCACGCCCCGAAACACAGACTGGCCAATCACAGCGCAGCAGAGGACAGGCTCCGATAGAGGTCCGACAGTTCATGGCGGCACTCCGTTGTCTCCGACGGAAAAGTTTCAGATTTTCTTCATTTTCAAGCTGGTTTTGTGGGCTTTTAGCTAGTTATGGTTAAATGTTGTGCCTGGGGCACTTGTAACAGTGACACTTGTTACCCGGAGAGGTTGGAAGGAGATATACGTTTTTTTCCCTTTCCAAAACCAAAATCAAACCCTGAAAAGTGTAGGCTGTGGATAAAGCTATGTGAACGTCCTCATACCCAGTTGAACACCTCAAAGATCAACAAGCACAGCTTTGTCTGCTCCAAGGTAAGTAATTACTCTTATCAACCATAAAATAATGTTATGCTGTTGTTATCAGATGTTAGCTGGTTAACCTAAATTATCGTAAGGTACCAGGGCTTGGTACCAAGCCCTGGTCCTTCCCGTAGCAGAATACTGCGCCCCTGCCTGGAGCAGAAGTCCACATGTGAACAAGGTAGATACTGTCATTAACAGCGCCCTCCGGATAGTAACTGGTTGTCTGAAACCCACCCCTGTGTCCTACCTGCCAGTCCTAGCTGGAATCGCCCCAGCCAGTCTTCGACGGGATGCGGCTACCCTCGCCCTGGCAAGAAAAGCCCAGAAGTATGACTGGCACATCCTGCACAAAGCCACAACAACACCGGCACCACCATGCAGGCTCAAGTCTCGCCATCCCTACAACAAGGCAGCACAAGAGATGCTACAGTCTATCCCCGAGGACTTGTCCAGAGACACCTGGCTGGCAGCATCCTGGAAACAGACGTGGGAGACGGCTGGGCCCTCCCGCATCCTACGATACATCCGGGACCCAGGAGACGGGGTAAAAGGAGAAGACATGCCACGCCATCTATGGACCTCGCTGAACCGTCTGCGCTCTGGTGTTGGACGCTTCAAGTCATCTCTGAAGATGTGGGGTCTATCGGACAGTGCGGCATGCGAGTGTGGCGAGCCTGAACAGACTGCCGAGCACATAATCACCGGCTGCCCCCTATACAGCCCACCCTCAGAAGCTGGCCTTTTCGACCTAGGACCGGAGACGAGGGGGTGGCTGCACGACACTGATTTGGCCATCTGATGATATACGAAAGAAGAAGAAGAATCGTAAGGTACGCTACTAACGTCGGTTCGTCTTGGCCTTTGCCACCACAACAGCTGTTACGGGCTGTGGTATTATTTTTACACCCCTTGGCTTATGCCACTGTTGTGGCAAGCTTGTGGAGGACTGGGCTGACACACTGCTGATATGTTTTGCTTTACGGAGGTCCAGGGTATGGATAAGTCCGATGAGATGGGCGCAGAAACCTGTGGAGCTAACCAGAGTAATGTCGTTACAGCACACTATAGGCTACTAATGTTACGTTAGTTAGCTAATGCTAGCTAACTTAATACTGAATGTAACGTTATATAGGCCTACTGCTTTTGCTTTTTAATGATTGTAATAGTGAATAGAGACCTACCCAGCTTTACAGGAACAGTGTTGCTCCTTAATGTCGTTGTCCTCTGTCTCAATCGCCAGGTGATGCGGTGGTTCACTTTTACTCTGTGATCTGTAGGCTTTAGCTTCTATCTTTATTTTTTTCACGTGATTTCGTTGCTGAGTCAGTTTGACATCCTGAATATATCCTTCAAATGCATATTGTAGACCCTTCTGTCTGCTTCTGTCTGAAATCGCTTTTTTGTTTTTCCAAAAATGTGACAATATTTTTCCAGGGAGTGCAGTTAGCGACAGTGGGAGCGCCATGCTGGCTCCGAAAGCTTGACGGACTTAGCAACAGTAACTAAGGGGGCCGGGCCTTAGCAAAGGGTCAATTCAGTGACCTGTGTACCTCCCCTGGGTCAAGGCGACGAAGAGCACCGACAAGGTAGCATAATGTTGAGACCCATTTGCGATTTATCTACATAACATATGTCATTTAGCATTATTTTATCCAAAGTGACTTGCAGTAGTGAATGCATACATTTTTCAGTATATGTGGCCCCAACAGGAGTCAAACCCACAACCTAAGCATTGTCAGTGTCATGCTCTACCTACTGACCCACACAGAACCATGCTCTACCTACTGAGACACGCAGAACCACACTGTACCTACTGAGACACACAGAGCCACACTCTACCTACCGAGCCACACAGAACCACACTCTACCTACTGAGCTACAGAGAACCACACTCTACCAACTGAACCACGCTCTACCTACTGAGCCACACAGAACCATGCTCTACCTACTGAGCCACACAGAACCACACTATACCTACTGAGCCACACAGAACCACAATCTACCTACCGAGCCACACAGAACCACACTCTACCTACTGAGCCACACAGAATCACCCTCTACCTACTGAGCCACACAGAACAACGCTCTACCTACTGGGATACACAGAACCACTGAACTTGTGCGTGTTTTTGTGTGTTTTATTTGACAGTACAGCACATGAAAGTATCTTTGATGTTTGATTACGTAAAAAATGAGATTTTGGTCTCAGCTGTGGTTAATGCTGAAAAGCAATGTTATAAAGGAATGCTGTGGCTTTTTAAAAAAGTGTATTCTGACCCCTGTAATTGTGCCTCTGTGTGCCTCTGTGTGCAGGCAGTGGGACGTGGAGCAGTGTGGAGGTGAAGGGGACCCCGTCTTCGGCCAGGACGTACCACACCAGCTCCGCCTGCGTGGGGGACTGGCTGTTCGTCTTCTCTGGGGGGGACATTGGGGCCTTGCCCGTTTCTGACCCTCAGCTCCACGTCTTTGACTCCGGTCATTACCCATTCACCAATTTAAAAAAAATACAAAATACAAAATTTTAATATCAATTGGTTTCTGATTTTTTTCCAGTTTTTCTTCCAGTTTGGTAGCCAATCTCGCCCCGCTCCTCTTTGCAGTGTCTCTGACCTGGCAGCAGCCCGAGACGCAGGGCAGACCTCCTCCTGCCCGGCACGGCCACATGGTGGCAGCAGTGGGATCCAAGCTCTACATCCACGGAGGGCTGGCAGGAGAGAAGTTTCACAGTGACATGTACTCCTTGGACACCAGTAAGCCACATTATGTATGACCGTATGTGTGTGTGTGTGTGTGTGTGTGTGTGTGTGTGTGTGTGTGTGTGTGTGTGTGTGTGTGTGTGTGTGTGTGTGCATGCATGCTATGTGCGTTTGACAGGGAGGAAACTCTTGGTAAGTTCAGAAAAAAGTATTTAGTTTTGATGCAAGATCTGTGTGGGGAAATATGAGTGACATCCACAGTATCGTGTTCATATTGTGGCGTCCCCAAGGGTTGGGCGACACTCACTGACCTTTCAGAGGGCGTAGGCAAGTGCAATAACACTGAGGAGGCAGTAATATCAGCAGAAATGATGATTTATTAAACAAACAACACAAAAACGCAGGGTGGGGTCTTTTGGGGCATACGAACACAAAGTCCACAATTCTTGTCTCTTTGTCGATGTCCGTTCCAAATCCGCAATCCAGGTCCAAGTTCCGTTATTCAGTCCGTAATCCAATTCCAAGTAATCCAATCCAACACAAAAACAATTCCCCAACACTCTCTTTCAAAAACTCTCTCTCTCAAAAATACTCTCTCCAAAAACTCTCTCCAAAAAACTCTCTCCAAAAAAACTCTCTCCAAAAATACTGGCTGGTCAATAGACTTCACAGTTATCTTTTTTCCTTTCACTCACCAACTCCTCACAACCACGTTCCTACTCCTCTCGCAGAACAATGGGCATCAGCCCTTTAAATAGGCCTTTGAAATGGCTTTCAGCTGTTCATCATCTCCATTGCCTGACTTGGTTCAGGTGTTACTGTGGCATGCTGGGAAATGTAGTGAAAATGGCTGCCATGTGTTGGAGGCCAGGCAGCCATTTTGTGGTGCAACCCTTCGGGCTGCCACACACCCTCCTCCTCAGCTCTGACCTCGGGGAGGGCCGAGCGGCCTATGTCCAGCGGCCACCAGGAGGGTCCCCCTCTCCAGGTCCACTCAGGAAGTGTCCCCCCTGGGTCAAACGTCCAGAATCCCCAGTCTCCGGTTGCCTGAAAAAATGTCTGGCAGACATTAATGAGTGACGCAAGTTGCTCACCTTTTCTGCCACAAAATGGCCACCAGTGTGTACAGGCTCTGGGCTCCTGGACGGAGCGGTCACCGCTCCTGCTCTGGTCTTCACCAGCCCTCCATGGCTCCTCCGGTATACTTTACGCCGTTCCGGAATCCAGTGTCCAGGCTTCAGCCTTTTCCTCCACCTCCCTTTTTCTTTCAGGGGGTCCGGTGGAGTAACTGGGGAAAACATGCTCTCTAACACGTGGTTAGCGGTATCCTTACATTTCTTTTTTCCATTCGCATTTATTCTCCTAAACGGTTGCTATGGTTAATCCTTTTAATTTTACTTCCGTTCTTTCCTGAGTTTCTTCTCCAGTGAGAGCTTTGAATCTCCATTCCTCTTCTCCGTCTTTTAAATTTCAACTGAAATGGACTTACCACGTCAGGAGATGGTCGGGTGCTCAAACAGACCTCTGCCTTATTTAGGAGGCCTTCCTCAACCCTATGGTCCCCCATAGCTCCTCTAGGCCCCCTTGAAGGTCCGGCAGGCTGAGTGGGACTGAGGACCACTGTCCCCACTCCAATGTCTGGTCATCATGTCCTCCCAGCTCCGCTGGCTGCGAGACCTCCACCTGCGTGCTAGCATCTTGGGTGACAGGAACACACTTTACACAGTTCAGCTCTTCACTCACCCCTTTCAGTCGGGCTTGTAGGTCCAGCACAGTCTCGGTTTGGACCTTCAGTACTTCCTGAAATGATTTCTCTGTGGCCCGCTGCTGGGCTTCCATCTCCGCCATCTTCCCCTGAAGCTGTGCGGTCTGCTCCAGCTGCAGCTTCTGGACCTGCTCCTGGTGCTCCAGCGCACTCTTCTCCGCCGTCTCCTCCGCTTCCTTGAGTCTGCGCTCGAACCATCCCTTGGTGCCCTCCATGGACTGGATTTGAGCCTGCAGCTTCTTCACCATCTGCTGTAGGCTCTCCAGCTCCCGAGTGCGGGCCTTCTCGTCACGGAGCTGTGAGCGGATCTCCTCCTCGGTGCGGTTCTTGTCCTCGTGCAGGCCGCGCAGCTCCTTCTCGTAGCGCGCCCGCACGCCCAGCACCTCCTTCTCGTGCTGCAGCCGCACGTCGCTCAGCTCCTCCTTGTACCGCGACTTCTCCTGCGCCACGTCGATGGCCAGCTCGTCCAGCATGGCCTGGCGCTTGTCCGCCGTCTTCCTGGTCTCCTCCAGCTCCTGCTGGAGTTTGTCCTTCTCTTGGCCCAGTTCAGTCACCTGTTCCAGGAGCCGGCTGTTGGCGCGGTTCACCTCCTGCAGCTGGGAGCTGACGTCATCTCTCTGGGCCAGGAGCTTCTCCTGCTCGGTCTGCCTCTGCTGCAGCTCCATGTTCAGCGCCATTTCCTGCTCCACACTCTTCTCCAGCTGGGCCAGCTGCTCCCGCAGGGCGTTGGCCTCGACCTGGTGCGTATCCCTGCTCTCCTGCTCCACTTGGCACCGGAGTTGCTCCGCCTCGGACGCATGGTTCTCCGCTGCTTTCCTTAGCTCTGCCTCCTTCTGGGCGAGCCTGGTCTGGGCATCCCCCAAGGCCCTGGCATACTCATCTGTGGCCTGGTCCTGGGACTCCTGCATGTCCAGACAATGTCGCTGCTCATCCTCACGCATCTGGGTTAGGGTTCTCACCTGCTCTTTGAGCGCCAGGTTGTGGGACTCGACACGCCTCATCTCCTCGCCATGGGACGCCTTCTCCTTTTCTATCTCCGCACCCATGATTCTCACCACTCCCAGGGAGTCCATGTGGTGCTCCTCTCGCAACTTCATCACTGCCCTCATGTGGCGCTCCTCTGAGGCGCTCAACTCCAATTTTGCCTTGCACAGCTCAAGCTGGGCACTCTGCTTCAGCTGTTGGACCTCACGGAGGGTGACACGCCATTGGTCCTCCACCATGGCTGCCCGTCTCTTCAGTCTCTGCATCTCTTCCATCGTGGAGTCTGTTGCACAAACCAAACATAAACCCTGCTGCACTACCTCCTCTTGCCTATCTGTGCTGCCCTCTGCCCGTATTCTCCACCATATGTGGCGTCCCCAAGGGTTGGGCGACACTCACTGACCTTTCAGAGGCGTAGGCAAGTGCAATAACACTGAGGAGGCAGTAATATCAGCAGAAATGATGATTTATTAAACAAACAACACAAAAACGCAGGGTGGGGTCTTTTGGGGCATACGAACACAAAGTCCACAATTCTTGTCTCTTTGTCGATGCCCGTTCCAAATCCGCAATCCAGGTCCAAGTATATATTGTGTTCACATTTGTCTTTATTTTACTTTGGTTTTTATTTCCACCATTTATTTTATGTTCTCATTTATGTGCTTAAACCTCTGGTCCCTACATTTCTGAGGTGCCCTGAGGTGGGTTGTTTGAGCCCTGTTATGTCACCTGTCCCGTTGTGACTGTGTTCCAGCAACACTGCGGTGGGAGCGGGTTCGAGCAAAGTGCAGTATCACAGCGGTCTATTGGCATCGGTGTGTGAGGCGCTGCTTGCAGCAATCTTACTTTCTCAACAAATAGCAGCTGCCATATTGTTAATTTTTATTGTGACAGTCCATCTTTTTTTACTGCTTCGCTGCCTTAAGCCAATTTACAGGGTTCCCACGCGTCATGGGAAAACCTTGAAAATCATAGAAAATTATTCTATCGTGGAAAGTCATCGAAATGTAACGTTAAATATTTTTTTCTTATTTTCCGATAACGTTACAGCAAAATGTCTGTTCCCCTGCCACTGTTGTTGCCACCTGCCACAGCTGTTCTCACACACTCACACTCACACACACACACACACACACACACACACACAAATGAGATGTGTATTTTCACTGGCCACAAAACGTATTAGGTTATGAAAGTAAAGTCAAATTCTTTTTTTTCTTCTTTAATTTGTCTTTGAAATGTCAGGGAAAATGGAAATTTGGTTTGAGTGGGAACCCTGAATTTAATAATGGATTTATTCTTAATTGGATTCGTATAGTGATATAAAGTGATATACAAGGGCTGTGCCGTCATGTACTTTAAAAACGCATCATGATTTTCCCAGCTTAACGCTTTTCATCATATTAGACGTGTCGTATTTAGCCAAACCAGTGAAGTAGCGCTGAGAATGCCAATAGCATTTGTTGAAAAACTTTCTTGAGATGCTTCTTTTTGGAAACTTGTAGCAAATGGAAGTGAAGTTCTCTTGTCCTCTCCGGTCTCCTCTCGAGCAGACAAACAGCGTTGGACCCTGCTGAAGTTCGAGGGGGACCTCCCGTCCGACAGACTGGACCACTCCATGTGTGTGGTGCCCTGGAGAGTCCGAAAAGACGAGTGTAGCGTGGGGGACCAGGCCCCGGAACCCGAGACCGTCAATCTGTGCTTCATCTTCGGGGGCATGGACACCCACGGAGTGATCCACAGTGACTGCGTCGCGACGCTGCTGCCTTGAGTTAGGACAGCTGTCACACATCTGCTGTCTGGAAACGACCATTGTTGAGTTATTTTTTTAAATTAAGATGTTTTATCTAAAATGTGCATCTTGTGTGTTGCTGAATAACTCAGATCTCACAAGTATGGAAGTACCAAAATCAGTTTACACCGATATGAATTTATATTTCAGTTGGAGGCAAGTCATGTCTTTGTTCCAAGTGTTGCCATTAAATCGTTCTGAATGTCCAGATTTTCTCTCTTAGCTAACTAAGCCCCTTTAGTGAAAGTGTACAGGAAGCATTTAAATGACAAAATATGGTAAATATTTTAATTGCTCAAATTTAAGCACTACTGATTGGTCATGGGGACTACACAAAGACTTGGAAAGTAAAGTGAGATCAATATCGGTCTTGTAAAAACAAATCAATATTTCTTACTAGTTTTGCTCTAGTAAGGTTTTCCAGCTCCTTGGGAACGTAAAGGCACATCTTGTTGTATACTGTAGCAGAGAGATGTCATTTTATACACAGAGGAAGTCAAGCGGAATAATTTAGCGCTAATATGGAGGTTTAGGGCTGCTTGTTACGGTGCCAAATTCACAGTTCTGAAAACCACCTGACTGGTTCACATGAGCCACAGTGGCTGATCCATACTTGATAAAGTTTTTAATGGTACAAGAAAAAATATATATTACCGGGTTTGGTCTGAGCTTAGGACTCGAATAACGAACGATTGGAGAGTGAGGCTCCATGGGACACAAATTGAAATCAATGAGTGCTTTGATGTGGAGAGCGAATTCCCCGAATTCCTCCTCCGAGACGGAACTCGCCCCCCTACTTTACAGGGACACCCTTCCGCTCCTCGGCGAGCTTGTGCCGACTCTCCCTCCCCCTTCCCCCTGGGGCAGAAAGCCAATCGGGAGCCAGACTGGCGCAGCCGGGGATCGAACCCCGTCCGCAGTGGGCAACCTGGGTAAGCGATCTTTTCTGGATTTGATGCAAGACCCACCATTCGAGGAAAACGTCAAAGCAAAGCAAGGCCTTTGGGCAGGTCTACACAGAGCGTCCATGTCGATCACGTTCACACGACTGCTGGCAGGTCTACACAGAGCAATGAGGGAAAATCGATTGTATCAAACATTTATTTTCTTTAAAGTAGGAATTCATTTTTGTACATTTTTTACATGTCATCCAGAATTACAGGATTTTTTAATAAATAGCTTGTTACAGTGCTTGAACATAATCAGAGACCCCTTCTGTCCACTGACGGAAGACCACACCCCATCCCCCCACAGAAACACCCTTCAAACAGTTAGAGAACAGCAGCGGTAAGCCTCAAAGCAGGCCAATGAAAAGCTCCACTTCACCGTGAAGAGAAAGACATTCACACAGACTCCCCTCTCCTCGCCGCTCAACTCCTCGGTCATCACCAGAAGGTTCGAGGGCTGCTGGTCTCTTCCCCCCCTCCCGACACACACCTCTCCTGTGCAAAGGAAGGGGGAGAGACCAAAAGAGGGGGGAGAGGAAGACCCAAAAGCCCTCTTAAGATGGCGGCTCTACAGCTCCTCCCTCCCATCCTGATCTCTGGCCTCCTGCTCCTTAGAGCTTGGTGATGATTGACTGCACAAAATCCTCCAGCTCCATCTTCTGGGCCTGGAAGTCGTCGATCTCGGAGTCCTGGTGCAACTCTAGCCACTTGATCTTCTCCACCACGGCCTTGGTCAGCGCCGCCTTGTCCCCGGGGGACAGCTTGCCGCCCAGCTTCTCCTGGTCGCCCACCTGGTTCTTCAGCGAGTAGGCGTAGCTCTCCAGCTCGTTGCGGGCGTCGACACGCTCCTTCAGCTTCCTGTCTTTGTCGGCGAACTTCTCGGCATCGTTGACCATGAGCTCGATGTCCTCGGGCGTCAGGCGGTTCTGGTTGGTGATGGTGATCTTGTTCTTGTTGCCCGTGCCCTTGTCCTCTGCCGTCACGCGCAGGATGCCGTTGACATCGATCTCGAAGGTCACGTTGATCTGGGGCACCCCGCGGGGCGCGGGGGGGATGCTCGTCAGGTCGAAGGTGCCCAGCATGTGGTTGTCTCTGGTCATGGGGCGCTCACCTGGAGAGAACGAGGGGGAGGGAGGGAGGGGGGATCAATTTTTGCCTTTGATTAGATTTTGCTCCTGGACAGAAACTTTGATGACAATTTGTTTTGATTTTATCCCATTTTATTATTCCCAATTTAGTAGGTAATTACACCCTCTCTTTTCATTAGTTAATTTAACTCCAAAAAAGTTAGCGATCAGCGATAAGGGGGCCTCACCTTCGTAGACCTTGATGGTGACGGTAGGCTGGTTGTCGGCGGTCGTGGAGAAGATCTGGGACTTCTTTGTGGGCACCACCGTGTTCCTGGAGATGAGCTTGGTCATGACCTCGCCCACGGTCTCGATGCCCATGCTGAGGGGGCACACGTCCAGCAGCACCAGCTCTCCTGTCCAGAGAGAACAAGCCCAGCTCAGCCCAGCCCAGCCCAGCCCAGCCCAGCCCAGCCCAGCTCAACACACAAACGCATCCTCCCTCTATCGGTGGGTCGTGAAAACACTGTTAAAACTTGGGTTTTTAGCCATGTGTTATTATGATGTGTAATCTCTTGGTCTGTCTTTTTAAAGTGCACTATTGTTGTTATTGTGTGTTGCAATGTCACCACACACTCTGTTCAGCACTTTTGAGATGCCTGTTTGAAAAGCGCATTATAAATAAAATGTATGATTATTATTATTATATATAATACATGCCATTTAGCAGACGCTTTTATCCAAATCCTTGATTTAATTTACCTAAAACTTTCGATCATTCTCAAGGAGCTTTTGGGAGACCCTGGGTCACGACCGAAACGTTTATTTATTTATGTTTTTATTTATGTATGTATTTGACAGGGACAGTGCACAGCTTCTTAGCTGTACCAGAGTTAGATATAAAGCTCAATTACGTCTAGTCC
>JAINUG010001388.1:0-23700 GCA_029706075.1 Aldrovandia affinis | reverse complement strand
GGAGGCTTTGACTGCCCAGCTATAGTTGAGGGTTGACATTTTTCAGAGGAGTGGATGCCCCTAACAATATATTTTTTTGCCTGAAAGGAGACTTAAGCCTTGTGTTGTGGTATTTTTGTTATTATTATTATCTTTTTTACTATATATATATATATATTTTTTTTTTATGTTAGCGTTGTAAGGTCCAATATTGTGTTGTATATATTGTCTCGCTGATTTCTGGTTGTCATGTCAAGGAATGTAACATTTTGATTTGTGTTGTTCTGTGTTGTTTAATACAAATATAGTTCAAAAACTAAAAAAACTAAAAAAGAAATATAGGCAACAATTTCGCAAGGACGTGACAAAAACACTGAGCTTATATGGAGGTGTAGACAGGTGCAGACACTTAGCTTGAGAACAGAGCGAAACAGAAAAGAGCTGGAGTGCGTGACAAGGTAACAAGAGAATTAGTAGTTGTTAGTAATTATCCTATCCTGACCTAGCGTTAGTAGATTAGTAAATAGACATGAACTAGAAACGAAAGGAAACATGAATACACATGGTTAGTGAGTTAGTAATTAGTAAATCTCCAGCACGTCGGCAATTAGAGTTACTAAATTGCCAATCGTGCTAGCAGAAACAATAAACCTATCTAATTGTTAGTAAGTTAGTAATCAGACAAGGGGTTAGAAACAATGAGGAAGCATGAGCGACAGCGAGAGAGAGAGAAAGCATGAATGCAAGATTTGCGGAAACAACATGAAAAAGTGTATGCTTTAAACATGAACAGAAACGTAACATGAAAACAGAATCAAGACATGACATGACATGAATGAAACATAAAACGTGGCATGAATATGTGGAACCGTGACACTTCCACCCCCATAGCCACTGCATTAGCTCAATACCCTGACAGTGATGTCATACGCTGGTCCGCCTGACGTCGAATGGAGCTGACGGACTTCAGCGCAGCGAAGGCACTCTAGATGAAGAGGAACCGCCGTTTATGAAAATAATCATGGAAATAGCATACATTTACACTTGAACATACATTTAAAACACACATTTAATAACATGCTCCCTCTTGGACTCATACTCTGTTGAAGTAAAATTAGCACAGAACATTTCACTGTGTTGTTTGACACTTACTGCTTTTCGGTTTGCTGCCCGGTTTGGGAGCTGATGCTGGGTGGAGAGGGCTGCCTACAACACAGAAGAGACAGACAAATTGATTTATTTAGCCATTGTTCCCTCGACAGGATTTTCAGAGTAAAATCTTCAGTGTCAAATCAACTCTGATACAGTGCAGTTGACCCTCTTGGACTCATATACTCTGTTAGAGTTAAATTATCACTGAACATTTCACTGTGTGTTTGATACTTACTGCTTTTGTGTGGGCAGGTGCCTTTGAAATTTGTCCCAAACATTGTTCTCCACGGTCCTAAACTGGATCTTAAAGTTTTCGTGTTTAGATTTGAGCAATTACACGTGTCTTCCACATAAGATCATATGGAGTCCACTGTGTAGAGACATGTACTTGTAACAGGTATTAGACTAAGATTCCTGTTCCTGTTCCAACCTCTTCACACTTACTGCTTTAGGGCGACCGTGGTCTGTTCTGGCCTCCGACGGCCACCGGGTGGGGCTGTT
This sequence comes from Aldrovandia affinis, assembly GCA_029706075.1. Lineage (NCBI taxonomy): Eukaryota > Metazoa > Chordata > Actinopteri > Notacanthiformes > Halosauridae > Aldrovandia > Aldrovandia affinis. The sequence goes on along the minus strand of JAINUG010001388.1, from coordinate 22,068 downwards.
CTGCCCTGTCCTTCAGAGTTTCCTTTTTTTTATATATGAAATGGCATTGATTATAAACTGTAGCTCAGCAGAGTGTAGCTGACTATTGACAGGATCGTCAGCAATGGTTAAAATTGCACGCGTAGCTTTTAAAAACGTCATTTTGCATCGTTAACAATTTTGACACCAATTTCTAGAGCCTTTATGGACTGTTCCTTTTCCTCGTTCTAAAATATGCGTATGACACATTCCACAAGATTCCTGTTTCACATATTAAGTTGTGTAACTATATAAATTCTCGCAGGGGCAGAAAATCACGCTATTTCAACCAGGTATTTGATTCCATGCCAGTCATGATTCATGATGGAATTCTGATAATGACCTGGTCTAAATCAGCTCCTCAAACTGGGGTTTCATAGAAAGAGCTGAAGGTTGACACACACACACACACACACACACACACACATATATATATATACATAATAATAATCATACACCACAATATTCTACATTATTGATGACAATGAACTGGCCAAATGGCCCATTTCTTACCAAAAGCTCCTGGTGTTGCTGTTGGACAGCCTTCATTCTGTCCTCTGAGGCTGCCACCTGCTGCTGCTGTTGTACTTTCTACAATAGATACAACAAAAACACAACAGAATGAAAAACCAAGATTATCAATATAAAACAACTTTGCTTCATGCAAGCAAAAGTGGCACTGAGCGGCTCAGGTATGTCCCTAGGATCCAATACGAGGGGACTATGAGATACCAGCTTGTGATGATAATCAATTAAAAGGTGACTTACGGCAATCTCAGCTATGGAGGCATGTGCGCGCAGAATAGCACTTTCCACAGGGTCTGCCATCAGAGCGTCTTGTTGGTGAGCCGAACGAAAGGAAACAAAAAACAATTTGGGTTAAAACACCTGCCCTTCCCAAGTTTATAAACAAAACAAATCCACATACTTTTAAAAATGGCAGTCTACATTTCATGGTTTTACAATGCAGCAAAAGGTATGGAAGTGGTAAATAATCCCCATTAAGAAAGGCAACGGACTCCCATCTTTTACAAAGCCTTCTTCTGTTAACAAGCCCAGTGTATCGGATGAACACATTCCATGAAGGTTGATAGAACTCACAAACTCCCAACATCAGGCAAAAAGTAGTTAAGATGTTGTGTGTTAGTTAGTTAGTTGGGTGAAAACATGAGGACTAGTCTCATATAATGTACTAATCTATTATCCAATGCAACAGGAAATAGGTAGTCTCTGTGGATAGGTATTTTAGCCATAACATTCAACCAATCTGTCTGCTTTAAAAGAAAAAAATGCAATAAAGTTCAATTAAACAGGCTGTAAGTGTTGTTAAGATAGCCTAAACTAAATCAAATTAAAGGCTACCTTTTAGTCTACAGCACCTAATAGGGTCATTATCCATGACTGGCACTTTTATCCTGATTTCTTCAATCCCAACTTTTGTTTTTCCATTTAATCTTGGTTTTTATTAGTTTTTTTTACAATGTCAAGCAAGCACTTTATATTGCAAATTTGTACGAAAGGGGCTATATAAATAAAGTTTGATTTGATTTGATTAGGCTCATTACATAACGTAGCCTAATTCGAATGCAGGGACACTGATTCACATCACCTTCAACGCTAGCTTGTCAGCTGACAAGTTAGATGTATACTGACACTGGCTTCCGCAAACAAAGCCTGCTAGCCAAGCTAGCTAGCTTGCTTGCTAGGCTAGCTGAACTCGCTAGCTAGCACTAGCTTGTTATACTAGCCTAATGTTTGTTAACGCATAGGTCCCCTGAAAAAGTAGTGCAGCTCAGTAGCGAACTGAATGCAACTTTTCACTGTGTATAGCCAGCTAGCTATATATGCTAGTGTGCTAACTAGCCAACGATGTAATGAGCCGCGTATTATCTAACCGGTTATGAGCACTTATAGTCAGAAAATACATGATTTGAGTACCATATATTGCCAGTAATTCACAACGGAATATAGCTAACTAAGGCTAACTATACATCTAGCTGCCTGGAGGACGGTGTGACAGATGGAGCTTGACGATCACCAACATCCATTAGCTAGAAAGAATAGGCTACTTACCTTTAGTAAAGTTTGTAAATACGATGTTGTAAGGATAGGAAAATTAAAATTGAAGTCAGTTGGAAAATACAGTAGGCTAACTAAGATGTTGAGTTGCTGTTGTTCGTAACGATAAATACATTTCAATTGTAATCAGTCCAGGCACGAATAACCGAAGGCTGATGGATATTTATATAATATTCGTACTTAATGCAATAAGGTAATTTAATGCACTTGTGACGTAATAAGGTAATTTAATGCACTTCTGTGACGTCCGGCATCAACGCTAACTGGCAAAAACTAGTTTGAAAATTATGACTGTAATACAAAATAACCCATTATGGTTTATAGGTTATGGTAACAAATGATTTTGATATTTTATCCGTCTTGTTATTGATCATATTACTTCTTATTAGATGTGTTATTTTGGGGGTGTTTGTTCATTATTATTCTGATAACGCCATATAGTCCATGTTTATAGCCTAGCATAAAAAACGTGACACTGACATTAACAAAATTTATATGTTACAGTAGGTTACCGTTCATTCTTTAACAATTTTTCGTTTTCATGTTAACATGTTAACTGCTCATTAAAATATTTTCAACCAATGCTGAAAGCCTCGGTTTGCTTAGCCTAACCTATACTGTCCAGTCCGACAGCATATCTTAATTTTACGCTCAAAAGAACTATTTTGTTAAATGGACGAAGCCAAAAACCACAGGTTGGCACAATGCACTGAAGTGTAGGCTATTTGGAATGGCCATGGTGGTTCCCCCTCTCGCCCATGATGAGCCAAGAGTACCGCTGCACCTTCTCATCAAACTAAATCAAACAGCTGACACCGGCACATCACATTTGATATTTTTTGTAAAATAGTAATAATAATAACAATAATAATACTGCTGCTGGGGAGATGTAACTTGTAACTTTTGTCCCCGCTACATAAAAATAATTTAACTACTTGAAAGCTACTAGGTTTTGGAACACGTTAATGGTCAACGTAATCCGCTACCTGTAATTCCGCTACTCCCCAACACTGTTACGATCCAATTTTTATATATATGTACAATAATTTAAGGCAAAGTAATAATGTTATCGTAAAAATGTAATATAGAGTGGATATAAAAGTATTCACCCCCTTTAGCATTTTTCACATTTTCTTTTCTTAGTTCATGGAATCAAAATGGATTTAATTAGGATTTCTTGGCACTGATAAACACAAAATACTGTGTAATGTACAAAAACTAAAACAACTCGAATTAATTACAAATAAAAAAGCAGACAATAATTGATTCCATAAATATTCACCCCCCATGGCTTAATATTGGCAGAAGCTCCTTTAACTGTGAGTCTATTTGGGTGAGTCTCTACCAGCTTTTGACATCCGGACACTGCAATTTCCGCCCATTCTTCTTTACAAAATTGCTCGAGCTCCATCAGGTTGGATGGGGCCCATTGGTTTACAGCAATTTTCAAATCTTTCCACAGATTCTCAATGGGATTGAGGTCTGGGCTTTGAAGTGTTCACTGCCTACCCCCTCCTGCTGAATTCCCACTTACTGAGTCAAACCCTGCCTATAGTGCTTTGATTCTAATGTTGCTTTTCATTTCTGTTCCGTCAATACAATATTTGTGAGGTACCTGACTGTTGTGCAGCAAAGTGTTTGGCCACTAGGGCCTGACACTTAAGGTCCCCTGATTAGTTTACGGCTATTCTTAGTTATTTCTTGATCTTTTATTCTGAACCCAGACCTCACTGGGAACCAAAGGTGGTGGCAGCAACACACAATACCAAAAATCCAGCTGTCATTACAATACTTGTTATCTTAGAGGGGACAGGGAGGACTGTAGTGCATTGCATAGAATGTCAGATTGAGCATCCTGTCAGTATGCATCTTCTAGTATTGACCTTGTATACAACTAACATGACGACAGTTGGTCGCCTGTAGATCACTATCTGAAAGTTCATTAAGCAAGTTAAAGCTACTGACTGACTCCACATGTTTATTATTGTGCTAGCAAAGTAAGAACACAACATAGAACATGACACACACAAACAATTTATTCATTTGTTCTGTTGCATTGCATTGCAAACCTAATAATGTGGATAAAGAAACAATAATTCGGTGCTTAAAACAGACTGTTTACAATTAAATTGTCATCAATATATTTCACAGAAACTAAACAAGCACTGTTCCAAAGCAAGGCTTCCCATATTTTCCAACATTCTTTCATGTAACTTGGCCCTGTGTTTCTTCATCTTGTCATCTAGTAGTCCCATCTCAAGAGAATAGAGCAAAAGACCAAGAGTGAGACTTAAAACAATCACTCTTGGGAAGGACAGGGGTGGGCTCGGCCTCCCTAATATAAGACACTACTTCTGGGCAGCGCAGCTGACGGCGGTGGTAGCCTGGATCAGCAATGACACTGAAACAGGATGGGTCAGTATAGAGTAGAGTTCACTGCCGGGTATACCCCTGTCCGTTTTGTTTTTCTTGAGCCAACAGCCTCAAAAGAAGGTGGGAATAAAAAACATATGGGTGAAATACACCTTAAAAGTGTGGTCGACGGTCCAAAAGAGATTTAGGGGGGCGGTGGCCCTCTCACGGGCTATGCAAATCGCTGGAAACCCAGAATTTCTCCCCTCAGTAACTGATAACACCTTTAAAAATTGGGCAGGAAGTGGCTTAAAGATTATTGGCCAATTATTTTAGGACAATATTTTGCAGCCATTTTCCTATTTCCAGAAATTTTCATTACCACCACGTGATATGTTTAGGTATTTTCAGATCAGGCATTATATTACAAAACATAAAGACTGGAACATAATTAAGAATGCTCCAACAAACATTGAAACATACTTTATGGATATAATTAAACATCGTACACCTATTAAAAATCATGTGTCCCATATTTATAAAAACCTATTATTGGATTTACCAGACAATACCTTCCATATCAAAAACAAATGGGAGCTAGAGTTAAATATTATAATTGAGGATGGGGAATGGGAAACATTATGTACTGGCTGTCACAGGGATATTAATAGTAACATGTGGAAGGAGTTTGATTGGAAAATGAAGATGCGATTTTTTAGGACACCTCTGGTAGTTTCAAGGTTTGTAGATATCCCCTCGGCAATGAATTGCTGGAGGGAGTGTGGACTGGTGGGCGGCCACGCACACATATTTTGGGACTGCCCAAAGATGCTTTCTTTTGGCAGGAGGTGAAGGGAGAGATAAATACAATTTTAGGAGTTGACTTACCATTTAGTTCGAGAAACTTTATATTTGATCTGGCTCCTGAAGACATATGTACCAATAACCAAATGTATTTATAGCATATACTCTTGATGACTGCTAGAAAAATGGTAACATTGAATTGGATGAAACCACAGCCACCTACGCTGGCACATAGGAAGCGAAGCTGAGAGAGGTGTATGGGATGGAGGCTTTGACTGCCCAGCTATAGTTGAGGGTTGACATTTTTCAGAGAGGAATCGCCATTTATGAAAATAATCATGGAAATAACATACATTTACATGTGAACATACATTTAAAACACACATTTAATAACATTTCACTGTGTGAAGTAAAATTTGAACATTTCACTGCTGTTGTTTGACACTTACTGCTTTTCGGTTTGCTGCCCGGTTTGGGAGCTGATGCTGGGTGGAGAGGGCTGCCTACAACACAGAAGAGACAGACAAATTGATTTATTTAGCCATTGTTCCCTCGACAGGATTTTCAGAGTAAAATCTTCAGTGTCAAATCAACTCTGATACAGTGCAGTTGACCCCTCTTGGACTCATATACTCTGTTAGAGTTAAATTATCACTGAACATTTCACTGTGTGTTTGATACTTACTGCTTTTGTGTGGGCAGGTGCCTTTGAAATTTGTCCCAAACATTGTTCTCCACGGTCCTAAACTGGATCTTAAAGTTTTCGTGTTTAGATTTGAGCAATTACACGTGTCTTCCACATAAGATCATATGGAGTCCACTGTGTAGAGACATGTACTTGTAACAGGTATTAGACTAAGATTCCTGTTCCTGTTCCAACCTCTTCACACTTACTGCTTTAGGGCGACCGTGGTCTGTTCTGGCCTCCGACGGCCACCGGGTGGGGCTGTTCTGCCCTGTCCTTCAGAGTTTCCTTTTTTATATGAAAATGGCATTGATTATAAACTGTAGCTCAGCAGAGTGTAGCTGACTATTGACAGGATCGTCAGCAATGGTTAAAATTGCACGCGTAGCTTTTAAAAACGTCATTTTGCATCGTTAACAATTTTGACACCAATTTCTAGAGCCTTTATGGACTGTTCCTTTTCCTCGTTCTAAAATATGCGTATGACACATTCCACAAGATTCCTGTTTCACATATTAAGTTGTGTAACTATATAAATTCTCGCAGGGGCAGAAAATCACGCTATTTCAACCAGGTATTTGATTCCATGCCAGTCATGATTCATGATGGAATTCTGATAATGACCTGGTCTAAATCAGCTCCTCAAACTGGGGTTTCATAGAAAGAGCTGAAGGTTGACACACACACACACACACACACACACACATATATATATACATCTAATAATCATACACCACAATATTCTACATTATTGATGACAATGAACTGGCCAAATGGCCCATTTCTTACCAAAAGCTCCTGGTGTTGCTGTTGGACAGCCTTCATTCTGTCCTCTGAGGCTGCCACCTGCTGCTGTTGTACTTTCTACAATAGATACAACAAAAACACAACAGAATGAAAAACCAAGATTATCAATATAAAACAACTTTGCTTCATGCAAGCAAAAGTGGCACTGAGCGGCTCAGGTATGTCCCTAGGATCCAATACGAGGGGACTATGAGATACCAGCTTGTGATGATAATCAATTAAAAGGTGACTTACGGCAATCTCAGCTATGGAGGCATGTGCGCGCAGAATAGCACTTTCCACAGGGTCTGCCATCAGAGCGTCTTGTTGGTGAGCCGAACGAAAGGAAACAAAAAACAATTTGGGTTAAAACACCTGCCCTTCCCAAGTTTATAAACAAAACAAATCCACATACTTTTAAAAATGGCAGTCTACATTTCATGGTTTTACAATGCAGCAAAAGGTATGGAAGTGGTAAATAATCCCCATTAAGAAAGGCAACGGACTCCCATCTTTTACAAAGCCTTCTTCTGTTAACAAGCCCAGTGTATCGGATGAACACATTCCATGAAGGTTGATAGAACTCACAAACTCCCAACATCAGGCAAAAAGTAGTTAAGATGTTGTGTGTTAGTTAGTTAGTTGGGTGAAAACATGAGGACTAGTCTCATATAATGTACTAATCTATTATCCAATGCAACAGGAAATAGGTAGTCTCTGTGGATAGGTATTTTAGCCATAACATTCAACCAATCTGTCTGCTTTAAAAGAAAAAAATGCAATAAAGTTCAATTAAACAGGCTGTAAGTGTTGTTAAGATAGCCTAAACTAAATCAAATTAAAGGCTACCTTTTAGTCTACAGCACCCTAATAGGGTCATTATCCATGACTGGCACTTTTATCCTGATTTCTTCAATCCCAACTTTTGTTTTTCCATTTAATCTTGGTTTTTATTAGTTTTTTTTTACAATGTCAAGCAAGCACTTTATATTGCAAATTTGTACGAAAGGGGCTATATAAATAAAGTTTGATTTGATTTGATTAGGCTCATTACATAACGTAGCCTAATTCGATGCAGGGACACTGATTCACATCACCTTCAACGCTAGCTTGTCAGCTGACAAGTTAGATGTATACTGACACTGGCTTCCGCAAACAAAGCCTGCTAGCCAAGCTAGCTAGCTTGCTTGCTAGGCTAGCTGAACTCGCTAGCTAGCACTAGCTTGTTATACTAGCCTAATGTTTGTTAACGCATAGGTCCCCTGAAAAAGTAGTGCAGCTCAGTAGCGAACTGAATGCAACTTTTCACTGTGTATAGCCAGCTAGCTATATATGCTAGTGTGCTAACTAGCCAACGATGTAATGAGCCGCGTATTATCTAACCGGTTATGAGCACTTATAGTCAGAAAATACATGATTTGAGTACCATATATTGCCAGTAATTCACAACGGAATATAGCTAACTAAGGCTAACTATACATCTAGCTGCCTGGAGGACGGTGTGACAGATGGAGCTTGACGATCACCAACATCCATTAGCTAGAAAGAATAGGCTACTTACCTTTAGTAAAGTTTGTAAATACGATGTTGTAAGGATAGGAAAATTAAAATTGAAGTCAGTTGGAAAATACAGTAGGCTAACTAAGATGTTGAGTTGCTGTTGTTCGTAACGATAAATACATTTCAATTGTAATCAGTCCAGGCACGAATAACCGAAGGCTGATGGATATTTATATAATATTCGTACTTAATGCAATAAGGTAATTTAATGCACTTGTGACGTAATAAGGTAATTTAATGCACTTCTGTGACGTCCGGCATCAACGCTAACTGGCAAAAACTAGTTTGAAAATTATGACTGTAATACAAAATAACCCATTATGGTTTATAGGTTATGGTAACAAATGATTTTGATATTTTATCCGTCTTGTTATTGATCATATTACTTCTTATTAGATGTGTTATTTTGGGGGGGTTTGTTCATTATTATTCTGATAACGCCATATAGTCCATGTTTATAGCCTAGCATAAAAACGTGACACTGACATTAACAACATTTATATGTTACAGTAGGTTACCGTTCATTCTTTAACAGTTTTTCGTTTTCATGTTAACATGTTAACTGCTCATTAAAATATTTTCAACCAATGCTGAAAGCCTCGGTTTGCTTAGCCTACCCTATACTGTCCAGTCCGACAGCATATCTTAATTTTACGCTCAAAAGAACTATTTTGTTAAATGGACGAAGCCAAAAACCACAGGTTGGCACAATGCACTGAAGTGTAGGCTATTTGGAATGGCCATGGTGGTTCCCCCTCCTCGCCCATGATGAGCCAAGAGTACCGCTGCACCTTCTCATCAAACTAAATCAAACAGCTGACACCGGCACATCACATTTGATATTTTTTGTAAAATAGTAATAATAATAACAATAATAATACTGCTGCTGGGGAGATGTAACTTGTAACTTTTGTCCCCGCTACATAAAAATAATTTAACTACTTGAAAGCTACTAGGTTTTGGAACACGTTAATGGTCAACGTAATCCGCTACCTGTAATTCCGCTACTCCCCAACACTGTTACGATCCAATTTTTATTATATATGTACAATAATTTAAGGCAAAGTAATAATGTTATCGTAAATGTAATATAGAGTGGATATAAAAAGTATTCACCCCCTTTAGCATTTTTCACATTTTCTTTTCTTAGTTCATGGAATCAAAATGGATTTAATTAGGATTTCTTGGCACTGATAAACACAAAATACTGTGTAATGTACAAAAACTAAAACAACTCGAATTAATTACAAATAAAAAAGCAGACAATAATTGATTCCATAAATATTCACCCCCCATGGCTTAATATTGGCAGAAGCTCCTTTAACTGTGAGTCTATTTGGGTGAGTCTCTACCAGCTTTTGACATCCGGACACTGCAATTTCCGCCCATTCTTCTTTACAAAATTGCTCGAGCTCCATCAGGTTGGATGGGGCCCATTGGTTTACAGCAATTTTCAAATCTTTCCACAGATTCTCAATGGGATTGAGGTCTGGGCTTTGAAGTGTTCACTGCCTACCCCCTCCTGCTGAATTCCCACTTACTGAGTCAAACCCTGCCTATAGTGCTTTGATTCTAATGTTGCTTTTCATTTCTGTTCCGTCAATACAATATTTGTGAGGTACCTGACTGTTGTGCAGCAAAGTGTTTGGCCACTAGGGCCTGACACTTAAGGTCCCCTGATTAGTTTACGGCTATTCTTAGTTATTTCTTGATCTTTTATTCTGAACCCAGACCTCACTGGGAACCAAAGGTGGTGGCAGCAACACACAATACCAAAAAATCCAGCTGTCATTACAATACTTGTTATCTTAGAGGGGACAGGGAGGACTGTAGTGCATTGCATAGAATGTCAGATTGAGCATCCTGTCAGTATGCATCTTCTAGTATTGACCTTGTATACAACTAACATGACGACAGTTGGTCGCCTGTAGATCACTATCTGAAAGTTCATTAAGCAAGTTAAAGTTACTGACTCCACATGTTTATTATTGTGCTAGCAAAGTAAGAACACAACATAGAACATGACACACACAAACAATTTATTCATTTGTTCTGTTGCATTTGCAATGCAAACCTAATAATGTGGATAAAGAAACAATAATTCGGTGCTTAAAACAGACTGTTTACAATTAAATTGTCATCAATATATTTCACAGAAACTAAACAAGCACTGTTCCAAAGCAAGGCTTCCCATATTTTCCAACATTCTTTCATGTAACTTGGCCCTGTGTTTCTTCATCTTGTCATCTAGTAGTCCCATCTCAAGAGAATAGAGCAAAAGACCAAGAGTGAGACTTAAAACAATCACTCTTGGGAAGGACAGGGGTGGGCTCGGCCTCCCTAATATAAGACACTACTTCTGGGCAGCGCAGCTGACGGCGGTGGTAGCCTGGATCAGCAATGACACTGAAACAGGATGGGTCAGTATAGAGTAGAGTTCACTGCCGGGTATACCCCTGTCCGTTTTGTTTTTCTTGAGCCAACAGCCTCAAAAGAAGGTGGGAATAAAAAACATATGGGTGAAATACACCTTAAAAGTGTGGTCGACGGTCCAAAAGAGATTTAGGGGGGCGGTGGCCCTCTCACGGGCTATGCAAATCGCTGGAAACCCAGAATTTCTCCCCTCAGTAACTGATAACACCTTTAAAAATTGGGCAGGAAGTGGCTTAAAGATTATTGGCCAATTATTTTAGGACAATATTTTGCAGCCATTTTCCTATTTCCAGAAATTTTCATTACCACCACATGATATGTTTAGGTATTTTCAGATCAGGCATTATATTACAAAACATAAAGACTGGAACATAATTAAGAATGCTCCAACAAACATTGAAACATACTTTATGGATATAATTAAACATCGTACACCTATTAAAAATCATGTGTCCCATATTTATAAAAACCTATTATTGGATTTACCAGACAATACCTTCCATATCAAAAACAAATGGGAGCTAGAGTTAAATATTATAATTGAGGATGGGGAATGGGAAACATTATGTACTGGCTGTCACAGGGATATTAATAGTAACATGTGGAAGGAGTTTGATTGGAAAATGAAGATGCGATTTTTTAGGACACCTCTGGTAGTTTCAAGGTTTGTAGATATCCCCTCGGCAATGAATTGCTGGAGGGAGTGTGGACTGGTGGGCGGCCACGCACACATATTTTGGGACTGCCCAAAGATGCTTTCTTTTTGGCAGGAGGTGAAGGGAGAGATAAATACAATTTTAGGAGTTGACTTACCATTTAGTTCGAGAAACTTTATATTTGATCTGGCTCCTGAAGACATATGTACCAATAACCAAATGTATTTATAGCATATACTCTTGATGACTGCTAGAAAAATGGTAACATTGAATTGGATGAAACCACAGCCACCTACGCTGGCACATAGGAAGCGGAAGCTGAGAGAGGTGTATGGGATGGAGGCTTTGACTGCCCAGCTATAGTTGAGGGTTGACATTTTTCAGAGGAGGTGGATGCCCCTAACAATATATTTTTTTGCCTGAAAGGAGACTTAAGCCTTGTGTTGTGGTATTTTTGTTATTATTATTATCTTTTTTTTACTATATATATATATATTTTTTTTTTTTATATGTTAGCGTTGTAAGGTCCAATATTGTGTTGTATATATTGTCTCGCTGATTTCTGGTTGTCGTGTCAAGGAATGTAACATTTTGATTTGTGTTGTTCTGTGTTGTTTAATACAAATATAGTTCAAAAACAAAAACTAAAAAAAAAATAATATAGGCAACAATTTCGCAAGGACGTGACAAAAACACTGAGCTTATATGGAGGTGTAGACAGGTGCAGACACTTAGCTTGAGAACAGAGCGAAACAGAAAAGAGCTGGAGTGCGTGACAAGGTAACAAGAGAATTAGTAGTTGTTAGTAATTATCCTATCCTGACCTAGCGTTAGTAGATTAGTAAATAGACATGAACTAGAAACGAAAGGAAACATGAATACACATGGTTAGTGAGTTAGTAATTAGTAAATCTCAGCACGTCGGCAATTAGAGTTACTAAATTGCCAATCGTGCTAGCAGAAACAATAAACCTATCTAATTGTTAGTAAGTTAGTAATCAGACAAGGGGTTAGAAACAATTAGAAACAATGAGGAAGCATGAGCGACAGCGAGAGAGAGAGAAAGCATGAATGCAAGATTTGGAAACAACATGAAAAAGTGTATGCTTTAAACATGAACAGAAACGTAACATGAAAACAGAATCAAGACATGACATGACATGAATGAAACATAAAACGTGGCATGAATATGTGGAACCGTGACACTTCCACCCCCATAGCCACTGCATTAGCTCAATGCCCTGACAGTGATGTCATACGCTGGTCCGCCTGACGTCGAATGGAGCTGACGGACTTCAGCGCAGCGAAGGCACTCTAGATGAAGAGGAACCGCCGTTTATGAAAATAATCATGGAAATAGCATACATTTACACTTGAACATACATTTAAAACACACATTTAATAACATGCTCCCTCTTGGACTCATACTCTGTTGAAGTAAAATTAGCACAGAACATTTCACTGTGTTGTTTGACACTTACTGCTTTTCGGTTTGCTGCCCGGTTTGGGAGCTGATGCTGGGTGGAGAGGGCTGCCTACAACACAGAAGAGACAGACAAATTGATTTATTTAGCCATTGTTCCCTCGACAGGATTTTCAGAGTAAAATCTTCAGTGTCAAATCAACTCTGATACAGTGCAGTTGACCCCTCTTGGACTCATATACTCTGTTAGAGTTAAATTATCACTGAACATTTCACTGTGTGTTTGATACTTACTGCTTTTGTGTGGGCAGGTGCCTTTGAAATTTGTCCCAAACATTGTTCTCCACGGTCCTAAACTGGATCTTAAAGTTTTCGTGTTTAGATTTGAGCAATTACACGTGTCTTCCACATAAGATCATATGGAGTCCACTGTGTAGAGACATGTACTTGTAACAGGTATTAGACTAAGATTCCTGTTCCTGTTCCAACCTCTTCACACTTACTGCTTTAGGGCGACCGTGGTCTGTTCTGGCCTCCGACGGCCACCGGGTGGGGCTGTTCTGCCCTGTCCTTCAGAGTTTCCTTTTTTTATATATGAAATGGCATTGATTATAAACTGTAGCTCAGCAGAGTGTAGCTGACTATTGACAGGATCGTCAGCAATGGTTAAAATTGCACGCGTAGCTTTTAAAAACGTCATTTTGCATCGTTAACAATTTTGACACCAATTTCTAGAGCCTTTATGGACTGTTCCTTTTCCTCGTTCTAAAATATGCGTATGACACATTCCACAAGATTCCTGTTTCACATATTAAGTTGTGTAACTATATAAATTCTCGCAGGGGCAGAAAATCACGCTATTTCAACCAGGTATTTGATTCCATGCCAGTCATGATTCATGATGGAATTCTGATAATGACCTGGTCTAAATCAGCTCCTCAAACTGGGGTTTCATAGAAAGAGCTGAAGGTTGACACACACACACACACACACACACACACATATATATATATACATCTAATAAATAATCATACACCACAATATTCTACATTATTGATGACAATGAACTGGCCAAATGGCCCATTTCTTACCAAAAGCTCCTGGTGTTGCTGTTGGACAGCCTTCATTCTGTCCTCTGAGGCTGCCACCTGCTGCTGTTGTACTTTCTACAATAGATACAACAAAAACACAACAGAATGAAAAACCAAGATTATCAATATAAAACAACTTTGCTTCATGCAAGCAAAAGTGGCACTGAGCGGCTCAGGTATGTCCCTAGGATCCAATACGAGGGGACTATGAGATACCAGCTTGTGATGATAATCAATTAAAAGGTGACTTACGCAATCTCAGCTATGGAGGCATGTGCGCGCAGAATAGCACTTTCCACAGGGTCTGCCATCAGAGCGTCTTGTTGGTGAGCCGAACGAAAGGAAACAAAAAACAATTTGGGTTAAAACACCTGCCCTTCCCAAGTTTATAAACAAAACAAATCCACATACTTTTAAAAATGGCAGTCTACATTTCATGGTTTTACAATGCAGCAAAAGGTATGGAAGTGGTAAATAATCCCCATTAAGAAAGGCAACGGACTCCCATCTTTTACAAAGCCTTCTTCTGTTAACAAGCCCAGTGTATCGGATGAACACATTCCATGAAGGTTGATAGAACTCACAAACTCCCAACATCAGGCAAAAAGTAGTTAAGATGTTGTGTGTTAGTTAGTTAGTTGGGTGAAAACATGAGGACTAGTCTCATATAATGTACTAATCTATTATCCAATGCAACAGGAAATAGGTAGTCTCTGTGGATAGGTATTTTAGCCATAACATTCAACCAATCTGTCTGCTTTAAAAGAAAAAAATGCAATAAAGTTCAATTAAACAGGCTGTAAGTGTTGTTAAGATAGCCTAAACTAAATCAAATTAAAGGCTACCTTTTAGTCTACAGCACCCTAATAGGGTCATTATCCATGACTGGCACTTTTATCCTGATTTCTTCAATCCCAACTTTTGTTTTTCCATTTAATCTTGGTTTTTATTAGTTTTTTTACAATGTCAAGCAAGCACTTTATATTGCAAATTTGTACGAAAGGGGCTATATAAATAAAGTTTGATTTGATTTGATTAGGCTCATTACATAACGTAGCCTAATTCGAATGCAGGGACACTGATTCACATCACCTTCAACGCTAGCTTGTCAGCTGACAAGTTAGATGTATACTGACACTGGCTTCCGCAAACAAAGCCTGCTAGCCAAGCTAGCTAGCTTGCTTGCTAGGCTAGCTGAACTCGCTAGCTAGCACTAGCTTGTTATACTAGCCTAATGTTTGTTAACGCATAGGTCCCCTGAAAAAGTAGTGCAGCTCAGTAGCGAACTGAATGCAACTTTTCACTGTGTATAGCCAGCTAGCTATATATGCTAGTGTGCTAACTAGCCAACGATGTAATGAGCCGCGTATTATCTAACCGGTTATGAGCACTTATAGTCAGAAAATACATGATTTGAGTACCATATATTGCCAGTAATTCACAACGGAATATAGCTAACTAAGGCTAACTATACATCTAGCTGCCTGGAGGACGGTGTGACAGATGGAGCTTGACGATCACCAACATCCATTAGCTAGAAAGAATAGGCTACTTACCTTTAGTAAAGTTTGTAAATACGATGTTGTAAGGATAGGAAAATTAAAATTGAAGTCAGTTGGAAAATACAGTAGGCTAACTAAGATGTTGAGTTGCTGTTGTTCGTAACGATAAATACATTTCAATTGTAATCAGTCCAGGCACGAATAACCGAAGGCTGATGGATATTTATATAATATTCGTACTTAATGCAATAAGGTAATTTAATGCACTTGTGACGTAATAAGGTAATTTAATGCACTTCTGTGACGTCCGGCATCAACGCTAACTGGCAAAAACTAGTTTGAAAATTATGACTGTAATACAAAATAACCCATTATGGTTTATAGGTTATGGTAACAAATGATTTTGATATTTTATCCGTCTTGTTATTGATCATATTACTTCTTATTAGATGTGTTATTTTGGGGGGGTTTGTTCATTATTATTCTGATAACGCCATATAGTCCATGTTTATAGCCTAGCATAAAAAACGTGACACTGACATTAACAAAATGTATATGTTACAGTAGGTTACCGTTCATTCTTTAACAATTTTTCGTTTTCATGTTAACATGTTGTTGGATGTTGGATGTTGGATGTTGGATGTTGGATGTTGGATGTTGGATGTTGGATGTTGGATGTTGGTTGGATGTTTAATGTTGTGGAGTTTTGTGTGAGTTTGTCGAAGGTGACTGAGTAGAGTGCTTCCTGTGTGAGTGAGGAAGAGGGAGAGGGGTGCGCTTTAGGTGTCCGCCTCTCTCCCTCGGTGATTATGGAGGAGCGGGGAGGGTGCCCTGGAAGAGGGTCCGCCTCTCGCCCTCGGTTTTAGTGGAAAAGAGCTCGAACTCGACAGTGGAGAGTGTCTGAGCAAGCCCAAGAACTCACCGGAAGAGTGAAGTATCTTGAGAGCCGATTGCCAGCACTCTCACATCCTGGGAGTGCGAGTGTCTCTGGAATGAATGCGTAAGAGAACTCGAACTGGAAAAGTTCGAGTGTCTCAGTATGAATGGGTGGGAAGCACTTGAAAGGTCACTGGATATGTGTGTGCCTGAGGAGGTTCAGGGGAACTCTGGAGGAAGAGGCGCGGTGTCGTAAGTTTGGTTACTTTAACTTGTTATTTTCATTTGTTGTTTTTACCCGAAAGCTTCGCGGCGAGTAGGGTGAAGATTTTGTGTCTGTGTTTGTGTTCGTCTTTGTTATATGTTAACCTGCTACTCCCACTGTCTCTCTCCCATGTCTGGGGGGGAGAGACAGAAAAACAAATAAATAAAATCCGGTCCGTAGACCGACAAACTCCACTCCGTGTCTCCTGGCTGTTCTGTTCCCATTCAGGGTTTGTCACGCGGCGTGTGACACATGTTAACTGCTCATTAAAATATTTTCAACCAATGCTGAAAGCCTCGGTTTGCTTAGCCTAACCTATACTGTCCAGTCCGACAGCATATCTTAATTTTACGCTCAAAAGAACTATTTTGTTAAATGGACGAAGCCAAAAACCACAGGTTGGCACACAATGCACTGAAGTGTAGGCTATTTGGAATGGCCATGGTGGTTCCCCCTCCTCGCCCATGATGAGCCAAGAGTACCGCTGCACCTTCTCATCAAACTAAATCAAACAGCTGACACCGGCACATCACATTTGATATTTTTTGTAAAATAGTAATAATAATAACAATAATAATACTGCTGCTGGGGAGATGTAACTTGTAACTTTTGTCCCCGCTACATAAAAATAATTTAACTACTTGAAAGCTACTAGGTTTTGGAACACGTTAATGGTCAACGTAATCCGCTACCTGTAATTCCGCTACTCCCCAACACTGTTACGATCCAATTTTTATTATATATGTACAATAATTTAAGGCAAAGTAATAATGTTATCGTAAATGTAATATAGAGTGGATATAAAAAGTATTCACCCCCTTTAGCATTTTTCACATTTTCTTTTCTTAGTTCATGGAATCAAAATGGATTTAATTAGGATTTCTTGGCACTGATAAACACAAAATACTGTGTAATGTACAAAAACTAAAACAACTCGAATTAATTACAAATAAAAAAGCAGACAATAATTGATTCCATAAATATTCACCCCCCATGGCTTAATATTGGCAGAAGCTCCTTTAACCCCCTGAGGTCGACGGGAGCGGCGCCGCTCCCAGCAGCAATAAAAGTATATTACTATTTCTAATTTCGCGATATTTTATCATACACACGCGACAAAAACATTGACAGAAACCTTAGAATCGCGACTTTCCGATTTGAGCACTGGCAAATCAAATGGGATTTTTTAAATTAGGTTAATTAGACCAAAAGTAAACCTTGTTTTTTACTCTGTTTTTTACCTTTTAGTAACGTCCCCCTTCTATTGACATGGTAACTAGGTGCGAGTTTCGGGAGGTGTGGGGAGGGGGGCGTGGGGCCATGTGTGAAACGCCGGCATAAACAACACAAACTGTCCCGACAATTTGAAGCAAGATTTTATACAGACATACAATTTTATTCAAGATGGAAAGATTTTCTGCGCTGCAGTGTTTGAGAGCATCGATGGAAAGCGGCGAAGACAATAACTGACGAAGAGTAAGTAACTATATTTGATTTGCCATGTTATCAAATACTCGTATTCAATATATGAATTCCGTGTGTGAAATTGCAGCGTAAACAATGTCCCGACATTATATCGGATCTTGTCTGTGTTTACGGTTGCGAGCTGCCAGCAACAGACGGTGTATGCTGATATTTATTTGATTTACCATATTTTCAAATACTCGTGAAAATATATGAATTCAGCGTCTTGTGACGCTATACGAAAAAATCAGAATCATTGCGGACTGCTGCGAATAATTAACGGGAGGATATTTAACCAGCTGGCATTCTGTTTCGGCGCTTGGACATTATCTAGCTTAGCTTGATAATACCTATTGTGATTAATGTTTCTTGCCTCTCGAGAACTTGTTTGTGTGCTTATTGTGGTTTAGATTCCCAGCGTTTAGTTTATTCCGAGATTTTGGATACGTTTTGTTTGTTCCTGATCGTTGGTTATTTTGTTTTGTCTTGTTTATGTCTTTCCGTGTCTTCGTAGACACGGATTTTGCTTTCGTTTTCCTACAGACGTTTAAAGATGAATATCTTAAACTTTTGATCATGTGCCTGTGCCCAATGCCAGACTTTGGATGTTGTCAAACTGGCTTCTGTTGGTCGCAAAGAAATGCGTAGGCTACTCTGCAAGATGTCTTTGTCTGATGGCCTTTGACCATGATCTTTCAGGTGTGGATCATGAATATTCAGTAAATTAGCATATAGCCCTCCCACAGCCTGAAATAAATGTGACCAGTTCTGATAAAAACAGGTTTTTAGCTATTTAGATCTCATATGTGCTAAAACATTTTCACACCCTTACATAACCAAGACCTTGATGAACAAACGCACATTGGCAAAACAATTCGTCACTATAGTTTAGTGTGTGCTTTCACAACTTTTGTGACAGCAGAAAAATTAACTATTTTTAACTTGTGTGTTTGTAGATCTATTTACAAGCTGCATATGATACTGACCAAACTATTGATGGCATACAAATGTAGCTGTGATTGTCCTTCAAATAAAAATATTAAACACTTTGGAGTAAATGTGTGTTAAATTGATGAAATTGAGATAAATATCAGACCATGCCAAAATCAAAAAACATCTAAAAGCTTAGCACGGACCTCAGAGGGTTAACTGTGAGTCTATTTGGGTGAGTCTCTACCAGCTTTTGACATCCGGACACTGCAATTTCCGCCCATTCTTCTTTACAAAATTGCTCGAGATCCATCAGGTTGGATGGGGCCCATTGGTTTACAGCAATTTTCAAATCTTTCCACAGATTCTCAATGGGATTGAGGTCTGGGCTTTGAAGTGTTCACTGCCTACCCCCTCCTGCTGAATTCCCACTTACTGAGTCAAACCCTGCCTATAGTGCTTTGATTCTAATGTTGCTTTTCATTTCTGTTCCGTCAATACAATATTTGTGAGGTACCTGACTGTTGTGCAGCAAAGTGTTTGGCCACTAGGGCCTGACACTTAAGGTCCCCTGATTAGTTTACGGCTATTCTTAGTTATTTCTTGATCTTTTATTCTGAACCCAGACCTCACTGGGAACCAAAGGTGGTGGCAGCAACACACAATACCAAAAAATCCAGCTGTCATTACAATACTTGTTATCTTAGAGGGGACAGGGAGGACTGTAGTGCATTGCATAGAATGTCAGATTGAGCATCCTGTCAGTATGCATCTTCTAGTATTGACCTTGTATACAACTAACATGACGACAGTTGGTCGCCTGTAGATCACTATCTGAAAGTTCATTAAGCAAGTTAAAGTTACTGACTCCACATGTTTATTATTGTGCTAGCAAAGTAAGAACACAACATAGAACATGACACACACAAACAATTTATTCATTTGTTCTGTTGCATTGCATTGCAAACCTAATAATGTGGATAAAGAAACAATAATTCGGTGCTTAAAACAGACTGTTTACAATTAAATTGTCATCAATATATTTCACAGAAACTAAACAAGCACTGTTCCAAAGCAAGGCTTCCCATATTTTCCAACATTCTTTCATGTAACTTGGCCCTGTGTTTCTTCATCTTGTCATCTAGTAGTCCCATCTCAAGAGAATAGAGCAAAAGACCAAGAGTGAGACTTAAAACAATCACTCTTGGGAAGGACAGGGGTGGGCTCGGCCTCCCTAATATAAGACACTACTTCTGGGCAGCGCAGCTGCTGACGGCGGTGGTAGCCTGGATCAGCAATGACACTGAAACAGGATGGGTCAGTATAGAGTAGAGTTCACTGCCGGGTATACCCCTGTCCGTTTGTTTTTCTTGAGCCAACAGCCTCAAAAGAAGGTGGGAATAAAAAACATATGGGTGAAATACACCTTAAAAGTGTGGTCGACGGTCCAAAAGAGATTTAGGGGGGCGGTGGCCCTCTCACGGGCTATGCAAATCGCTGGAAACCCAGAATTTCTCCCTCAGTAACTGATAACACCTTTAAAAATTGGGCAGGAAGTGGCTTAAAGATTATTGGCCAATTATTTTAGGACAATATTTTGCAGCCATTTTCCTATTTCCAGAAATTTTCATTACCACCACATGATATGTTTAGGTATTTTCAGATCAGGCATTATATTACAAAACATAAAGACTGGAACATAATTAAGAATGCTCCAACAAACATTGAAACATACTTTATGGATATAATTAAACATCGTACACCTATTAAAAATCATGTGTCCCATATTTATAAAAACCTATTATTGGATTTACCAGACAATACCTTCCATATCAAAAACAAATGGGAGCTAGAGTTAAATATTATAATTGAGGATGGGGAATGGGAAACATTATGTACTGGCTGTCACAGGGATATTAATAGTAACATGTGGAAGGAGTTTGATTGGAAAATGAAGATGCGATTTTTTAGGACACCTCTGGTAGTTTCAAGGTTTGTAGATATCCCCTCGGCAATGAATTGCTGGAGGGAGTGTGGACTGGTGGGCGGCCACGCACACATATTTTGGGACTGCCCAAAGATGCTTTCTTTTTGGCAGGAGGTGAAGGGAGAGATAAATACAATTTTAGGAGTTGACTTACCATTTAGTTCGAGAAACTTTATATTTGATCTGGCTCCTGAAGACATATGTACCAATAACCAAATGTATTTATAGCATATACTCTTGATGACTGCTAGAAAAATGGTAACATTGAATTGGATGAAACCACAGCCACCTACGCTGGCACATAGGAAGCGGAAGCTGAGAGAGGTGTATGGGATGGAGGCTTTGACTGCCCAGCTATAGTTGAGGGTTGACATTTTTCAGAGGAGGTGGATGCCCCTAACAATATATTTTTTTGCCTGAAAGGAGACTTAAGCCTTGTGTTGTGGTATTTTTGTTATTATTATTATCTTTTTTTTACTATATATATATATATTTTTTTTTATGTTAGCGTTGTAAGGTCCAATATTGTGTTGTATATATTGTCTCGCTGATTTCTGGTTGTCATGTCAAGGAATGTAACATTTTGATTTGTGTTGTTCTGTGTTGTTTAATACAAATATAGTTCAAAAACAAAATAACAAAAAAAGAAATATAGGCAACAATTTCGCAAGGACGTGACAAAAACACTGAGCTCATATGGAGGTGTAGACAGGTGCAGACACTTAGCTTGAGAACAGAGCGAAACAGAAAAGAGCTGGAGTGCGTGACAAGGTAACAAGAGAATTAGTAGTTGTTAGTAATTATCCTATCCTGACCTAGCGTTAGTAGATTAGTAAATAGACATGAACTAGAAACGAAAGGAAACATGAATACACATGGTTAGTGAGTTACTAATTAGTAAATCTCCAGCACGTCGGCAATTAGAGTTACTAAATTGCCAATCGTGCTAGCAGAAACAATAAACCTATCTAATTGTTAGTAAGTTAGTAATCAGACAAGGGGTTAGAAACAATGAGGAAGCATGAGCGACAGCGAGAGAGAGAGAAAGCATGAATGCAAGATTTGCGGAAACAACATGAAAAAGTGTATGCTTTAAACATGAACAGAAACGTAACATGAAAACAGAATCAAGACATGACATGACATGAATGAAACAT
>JAINUG010001387.1:0-23717 GCA_029706075.1 Aldrovandia affinis | reverse complement strand
GTTCGTTCAGTTGCTGAGGGTCACTCTGGAGAATGGGCCAGTGCTACGGACAATGTTTTTAACTCTTCCAGCGACCGGACTGAACTCAGTGGAAAAGCAAATACGAGGGACGGGTAGCACGCGCTTAGGCTTTTTACAGAGGAGGGACTTCCTATCAGTATGGCGGGCTCGGTCAATAGCGGCAGTAACGCCAACTATACTGTAGCCTCTTTGAAGAAATCTGCTCGCATCTGACAGATGTTGCTTTCAAATTCAGCATCCGTGCTACAGTTGCGTCTCAAAGCGCAAGAACTGTCCAATCGGTATATTACGTATCAGTGGACGGGGTGATTGCTATCCGCTCTAACAGAGTATTTCTGTTAAGGGTTTACGAAGATGGTAGATTCAAGTTTACCGTCATCACCTTTAAAAATAGTCAGGTCTAGAAAATTAATGGATCTCACGTCATGTTCCTCTGTAAAAGACAAATGACGATCTCTAGAATTCACATACCTCAAGAAATCTTCAAATTGGGTACAGTACCATCCCACACGAGCAGTATGTCGTCAATGTATCTACGCCACAGGGAGATTTTGGAGAGAGAAAGGGATTAATGGAATTATGGATAAATTTCTTCTTCCCAGTGACCCATGAACAGATTAGCATAGTTCGGTGCAAAAGCTGCTCCCATTGCTGTACCTGAGTCTGTAAATAATAACAGCCATTGTATAGGAAATAGTTCATGGTGAGTGCCATCTCCGTAAGGGTGATAATGAAACTAGAAGGGGGGTAATAGGTCTTCCGGGCGTGTGGAGAGGTAGTATGCCAGAGCTTCCAGACCTCCTTTATGGGGAATGTTGGTGTACAAACTCTGTACATCTAACGACGCTAAAATAGTAGCTGAATTCATGAACACCTTCAATAGCCTAAGAAGATCAGACGTATCACCTATATACGAAGGCAGGGTAGGAACCAATTTCTTAATGAAAAAGTCAACATATTGTGAGAGAGGTTCTGTAAGGCTATCATTGCCTGACACTATAGGGCGCAGTGGAGGATCAGATACAGACTTGTGAATTTTTGGGAGGCCATACAAAATCGGGCATATGGGGCATTTAGTAGTTAAAAATCCCTTTCATTTTTAGTGATCCAACCCGTGAGACAAGGCATTTTCTATGGCAGAGTCAATTTCACATTTTATGCGCTCTGTTGGATTAGCGCAAAGAGGTGAGTAGAATTGTTCATTCAAAAGTTGTTTTTTATACTCTTATCGTATTGTTCAACCGCTAGAACAACTACTGCTCCGCCTTTGTCGGGCGCGCTGCGAATGACCAAGTTTGAATTAAGTTGTAGATCTTTCAAGGCTTTGCGTTCTTCTACATTTAAATTGTTCCTGTATCGAATATGTTTATTCGCCAAGACAGAAAGATCATTTTCCACCAAGCGACAGAAAGTAGTTATTGTGGGGTTAGGGTTGGAGCTAGGCAGGAATACGTATTTACCTTTAAATGAGGTGTATTCTCTCATTTTACTGCCAATATCAGTGTTGCTAGGTACAGTAGAAACATCCGTCTGTGCACAGAAAAAATGTTTTAAATGTAATTGTCTAAACAACTTAAAAGAGTCCACTTTACCTAAAAAATCACATTTGTTGGTAGGGAAAAAGACAGACCTTTACTGAGAACAGACATTTCAACCTCATAAAGGAAAGCCAGAAATAATTACTGCTTGTTGCGATGGATCTCCTCAGGGAATCTTCTTCCTCCGTGCCCCGGGGATCCCCTACTACCTCTCCACACGCCCGGAAGACCTATTACCCCCTTCTAGTTTCCTTATCACCCTTACGGAGATGGCACTCACTATGAACTATTTCCAATACAATGGCTGTTATTATTTACAGACTCAGGGTACAGCAATGGGAGCAGCATTTGCACCGAATTATGCTAATCTGTTCATGGGTCACTGGGAAGAGAAATTTATCCATAATTCCACCAATCCCTTTCTCTCCAAAATCTCCTTGTGGCGTAGATACATTGATGACATACTGCTTGTGTGGATGGTACTGTACTCCAATTTGAAGATTTCTTGAGGTATGTGAATTCTAGAGACAGTCATTTGTCTTTTACAGAGGAACATGGCGTGAGATCCATTAATTTTCTAGACCTGACTATTTTTAAAGGTGATGACGGTAAACTTGAATCTACCATCTTCCGTAAACCCTTAAGCAGAAATACTCTGTTAAGAGCAGATAGCAATCACCCCCGTCCACTGATAAGTAATATACCGATTGGACAGTTCTTGCGCTTGAGACGCAACTGCAGCACGGATGCAGAATTTGAAAGCAACATCTGTCAGATGCGTAACCAGATTTCTTCAAAGAGGGCACAGTATTGTTGACGTTACTGCCGCCATTGACCGAGCCCGCCATACTGATAGGAAGTCCCTCCTCTGTAAAAAGCCTAAGCGTGCTACCCTTCCTCGTATTTGCTTTTCCACTGAGTTCAATCCGGTCGCTGGAAGAGTTAAAAACATTGTCCGTAAACACTGGCCCATTCTCAGAGTGACCCTCTTTAAATAAATTTACTTCCGAACCTCCGCGAGTGTGCTTTAGAAGGCCACATAACTTAAAAGATAAGGTGGTTCACAGCATGGTGAGTAGTCCGCAGACAAAACCCTCCTGGCTACCTACGCCCCCTAGAGGGTTCTATCGCTGTGGACACTGTGTCCATTGCTCTAACTCTAATGACATTAAAGTCTTCTGTCATCCACGTTCGGGCAAGGAATTTAAAATAACCACTTTTATTAACTGCAACACTACCCATGTAATCTACATGTTGAAATGTATATGCTCCAAAATCTACATCGGACAGACTAAGAGAGCCCTCAAACTTAGAATTGCTGAACATAAGACCGCGATCCGGTCCAAGAATATGGACTATGCTATTGCGCGACATTACGCTGAAGCCAATCATGGTTCTGTCTCTTCTCTAAAATTTTGGGGTATTGAGAGAGTCACTTTATCATCCAGAGGCGGAGATATTATTAAGCAACTGCTCCGCAGGGAGGCGTACTGGATACATACACTCAATAGTGTGGAACCCAATGGGTTAAATGAGTCGCTGAATCTTTCATGTTTTTTGTAACTTGTGTACAGGCTTTTTGATTTTCATTTTATATTGTTTTATGCCATGTTCACAATAGACAATTATTCAGTTTATTTACCTATGACATTTGTCGTTCTTCTCTTTACCCTGTTAAAGAAGATAACATTGTGTATGTGGTATCTATGACGAGATATATTAGTCCTACACATGCGCACCTTACTTTGTGTAATTGATGGGAGGGTATTTATATACCTCCCGGTGCATTGTCTGTATTTCCATTTGACTCTGAAGAAGACGTCGTTGACGTCGAAACGTCAGTCGTATTAAAATATTTTGTTTTGCTCTGAGCTCTGTGTGCTCCAGTCCTCCTTATCTCGGGTTAGTCCTAGCGAAGTAGTCCGGGTTTGGTATTCTCTTTATTCACTGGTAACAGGGCTGGAACGGAGGTTGGGCAGGAGCGAACAGGATGAAGTGGAAGGTTAGGCGGGCTGGAGCGGAAGCAAAAGGAACAAACAGGTTAGGTATAAGCAACAAAGAGAATGGCCAAGAGTGACTACACAAAGCTGAGAACATATTAACAAACTGGTAGTGTGTGAATGAAACTGGGGAGTTAAAATAGAGTGAGGAACAGGTGAGAGTACTGATGGAACAATTAACAAGCATGCGGAATGTGAAGGCAGAGGGGGAGAGCGATAGGCTAGAAGATAACGAGGACTAAAAGGGAGAAGCCACGCCCAGCCCGTACAAAGCGCTGAATGAGACAGACAGGGTGAACTGAAACACAACATGACACGAGAGGAATGGGAAACCAGGAGAAACGAAAGGAAGGTGGACTGGAGGGAAACTGCAGATATAACAAACACTCTAATAATAGAAGGGAAACTCATAGCTCTAGTATGCTACAGCACCATGTTTTTTAAAGGATGGAGGCTACTGTTAGAGGACCATCTTGTTAGCTGAGAAGCAGAATGGTTTTAGTTTCATTTAAATATCATGTACAGCATTCCATGGGCTCTATGGACATTTGCTCATTTAAAAAAGGCATGTCATGATAGGGAAAACCTCCCTCTCACTGCATAAACTTGCAAAAACGCATCATGTTTGTTTATAGGCTGAGCTTTCTGTCCGTCTGACTTTGTGAATGTTTAATCATTGTAATGCTTTTTTTAAAGTGATAAAACGTCATGTTAAACACAATAAAATATTCACACAACAATACCACAATTTCAAACATGACTGTTATTTACAACATTATTGTGGTAAATAAAACAAATATTTACCACAATAATGTTGTAAATAACAGTCATGTTATTATATCATATCATGATATTGTCATTCATTGTCATTCATGCATTACCAGGACTGTTAATTAACCAGTAATTAAGTAACCAGTAAATAATTAACCAGTAATTTTGAAAAAGCAATTCCATCTGTTCCCCAATTGTATCTAGCCCAGTGTTAACACCTCCTGATCATGGCGTCCTAATGCCATACTAGGTAGAACATTGAGTTCGCTTTAGAACATTAGGGACGTATATGACCGTTTACTGTTACTTTAAAAATCAGATGGTGTCAACCCATGGTGTCAATCAAATCGTAAAAGAAATAATAATCATTAGCTATAGCCTCTGACTTCCTCTGCTGAATTTCCATATGATGACAAAAAAACAAGTTTATTATGATATAGAGCTGGATTAATCCAGGAGGGTTTTCTTTGGTTTAACTATATTGCATATGACCTTTACTAATGCTACTGCTGCTGCTATTACTGCTGCTCCTATTACTGCTGCTCCTACTACTACTACTAATATTAATAATAGTTGTAATAATAATGATAATAATAATAGTATCTGTATTTATACAGCTCTTTTCACACAATGGTTTGAAGCCCAAAGTGCTTCACAGAACAAAATATACATTAGAAATGGCTATTATCTTTGTTGAATTCAAATAATAAAGCCAATAACTATGTGACTAAGTGATTTATTTCTGTGGAAATATCACTCATGGATTGGAAAAACATGTTAATTGCATTTTTGTTTAAGTGACTAATTGAGTTATGACTGGCATAAGTAATTTATATATGTTTCATGGTGAATGACTGCATTAATCCTCAGAATAGACATTCTTGATTTATATGACAGAACACAAAAAGCTGTGCTGTATACACATTCCTTCCCTGACATTAAGCACAATTCAATGTATTTTGAGAAACATTAACTTTTGACATTTCCTTGGTTTCTATAAACACTATACCCATGCTACATCTCATAATATTGGAGCCATAATCTTGATGCAGTGCAGAATACTGTTTGAATTCTCCTTCTGAATTTCACAGCCTTTCACACGTTCAAAAAAAGTGTGTCCCCAGCAGACTGTCAACAGCTGTTTCTCATTCTGAATGTAAAGCCAAGAGGAGCTCGTTCTTGTTGTATTCTACAGATACAACTGACAAAGGAATAAATTACTATCATAGAAAAATTCCAAGTACAGTGAAATAAGTCTTGAAAGCACACACATACTCCACGCAAAATACTTTCCATGGGGAAATTTGTCCAATTAACAGAAAGCAGAGGTTGTCACTTTCTGTGCAGTCAATCACACTTTAATATTCTATTTGAACTTTCTTTTCCCTATGTTTCAAAATGGCCTCTTATCTAAGGCATAAAGTACCAGGAAAGTCAATAGCCTTTACATAGAATGTGTATTCAGAGCTAAGAGGCCTCCAGTTGAGGTCTACCGAACGAGAGATTTCATTATGGTTAGCGGTTATATCACAAGGGGGGGATAGGGGGTTGCTGTTAGGAATCACTTTATGTAGCCTAATGGCTGTATGACTGTAATTCCTAGACTGTAAAATAATTGTATTCATATTCATATCATATTACAGTAAAATAGTATACTGTAGCTGGGGTTGCCAGAACTTTACCATATTTAAAGAAAATGTGCATGAATTATACAGTCAAATTCCCTATTCGCACTGGACTAGTATTAGCCTGGGGATTTCATGTGATTTTAGTAACCCCCGCATCTGTATTTAATGCAGCAAATTCCGCACGGGTAAACAAAGTCTGTATTTCACTAGAATTTACTGATCAAATCCCAATGATTATCACTGATATGACTGAAATGCAATTACTTCTATACATCCAGTTTGTCAGTTTGCAAAGTGTTATATAGGATAGGCTATAATTCCACTTTCAATTAAATTCAAGTAAATTCAGGAGTAGGCCTAGATTTAAAAACTTTGGCATAAAACTGCACCCAAAATGTTGTCAAAATTCGCATTAATTATTTCCAACCGCAGCTTCCATAATTCAACCCGAAAGATGCAGGGTAAAAAACAAGGAATCCTTGTTGGAGGAAAAATTATCGCCCTAAATTACTGAGATGGCAATTCACATGGCATTATCAGATGACTTCTGTGTTTTTTTATATGGTTGGTAGCCTAATTTGGGGTGGAATTTCTACTTATTATGAACATGGTAGATTCACACAGGATTAAGATCACAGATGACCTCCGCATTATTACAAATAACATGAAATCCCCAGGTAATAGCCTATTAGTGCAAATAGGGCAAAGGTCTGTAAAATAGTGAAGGTATAAAATTATAAAACAGCTGAAACGTAAATACAGTGAAACACTGTAATATAATTGAAACAGAGCCTGCTACCATATTCTTAACATATTTTAGGCTACTTATATGCTCTATGGAATGAGCCTAACTAAACACAAACACAAAACGAAGAAATGTCCAGGAAAAATAGGATGTCTGGTCAGCTGAATACAACATAGCATTTTATAATAGGCTGACTTGGTCCATTGCATTTCCTAACA
Source organism: Aldrovandia affinis (assembly GCA_029706075.1). NCBI lineage: Eukaryota > Metazoa > Chordata > Actinopteri > Notacanthiformes > Halosauridae > Aldrovandia > Aldrovandia affinis. Next base: position 16,796 of record JAINUG010001387.1, on the reverse strand, counting down.
CATTTAATGCACTGACTCAAAATCATATTCTGATTTAGACTTGCGAAAGCAACTAAAGTCTGACACACTCTCAGAATATTGACTGAATATCTTAACATTGATGGAACATACCCTCTGAATATCCTCGAGGTGAAAAACACCCCCTGGCTATGTTTATATTGGGATGAGTCAACATGGATTCTGTTTTGCCAAGATTTCTTTGCATTTGTGGCACTTTATGTTTTTACCTAAATTATGAAAATAAACTAAGTTAGTATTCTAAATTGTACAACTGTTTTGCTTAATTTTAAACCATACATGTCACAAGTTTCTGTGATGCTCACGCCTGAGTTATAACGTCTTAAATAGAACAGTGAAGGTGAGGATTGACCAAATTTGGCATCTGCGCGAAGGGGTTAAGATAATATCTGAAATATAGTCTACATGTTCGAAAACATAGTTCATGTCAATAGGCCTACATAAAAATAACAAGTAAAAAAACATGATAGCCTAGGCTACACATTGCGGTCTTTGTGAAATCATTTTTTATCTCTTTTATGAGCCTACCTGGCTCTAGTATTATAGAAAATTATAATGGACTAGCCTACATGATTTTGCAAAGTATTATCTGTTGTAGCCTATATAAATATAGTCTGGTCCATAGAATGTGGGCTGCCTGCCTGTAACTGCATTAGCCTATGTTAACACGTTCAGGCTCAACTGCAGGCCTAGGCTATAGCCTACTTTCAGTTCAATACCAGCTCTTAAGGCTCTTTTTTGTTCTCTGGCTCGCTTCGTTCTCGTTCGTTCACTTCTGGCTTTTGTACGTCATTAGTTCAATGGCTCTTCATTCATTCTCATTCGTTCAGTGGCTCGTTTGTCATTCATTCAATGGCTCTTTGTTCACTTCGTTCACTGGCTCTTGGTTGTTCAAATCCATGGCTCGCATGATGACATACATCATACTTAATCGCTAGATTGAAAATACGCAGGATGTCAAAGCATTTTCAGATTTGTTTTTGCATTTTTCTTGATTTCAAACAGTTTAGCAGCAGCTACCTCCCATTAAACAGGCATTAGTTGGGCCAACAGGATAATGGTGGTTATTATGGTTGACAGATGGTTATTATGGTTGACACTGTCTAGTTGCCAACATTGGCACACTTGGAATGTTACTTTTACAGTGGTGGAATATGTATTAATACCTTTTGTGAGTTAACATTGATATGTTTGAAATTTTTATGAGTTTAATAGGTCAGAAGTATGTATTCTTGTCATTATGTTACTTCAAATTCCCTTGTCTGCAATATTATCCCGATGGCAGCCAGATTAACAGATTGCCTCCTAACTGGGCTTCTTTTTCTCTCATTGTGCAGGCAAAAATGGCCTTCGGTGGGTGGAGATATTTAGGGTTTTGGATGGGGTGAAAACCGTAGATTTCGTCAGGGTCCTCATTTATAAAAATGTTCTTGTACATAGGCCTAATTGTAAGATCATTTCCCAAGTTGTGCTTATGCTTGATTTATAAACTTATCTTGATTTAAAGTGGTGAAACTGCATCTTACACACCTGTAATATATACATTTCAAATTAACTGCAGTTTGAACTCGCATAAATGTCCTTTACTATTACCACATCTTGAGAATAACAGCCACTTCCTCTTAAGGTTGCATTTAAAAATGTATTGCACACTTCATGCCTAAAATTTATTATCAATTAAATGTTATTCTTAAGCGTGAACATAGCCCAATTTGGGGATTTGTGCAGATCTCAAACATGCAGTACCTCCACGTTAACTTACACCTAGTATAAACGTTACCTAGATATATGATCATATCCACGTCAAAGTGGGATTTTATAAATAACTACTTTGTCACTGTTCTGTTTCTGACCGCCATTGTCGTCCAGCCTTTATCTCTCTCATTTTTGCCTGTGTGGTCACCATCTTTGTAAGTTTTTGTGTCTTGATTGTATCATTGGCTTAATCATTGTTAGCACCTGGGTTCTATTAGATCATTTAGCTCTGTTTGTTAGCATATTTATATCCCTTGCTCTGTTTCATACATCACTTGAGGTATACTACAAAGGCAATTTAACATACCCAGGGTTTTCTTTGCATTTGCTGGCTTCACAAAGCCTAACCACAGCTATCTGGCTTAACCGGTACTACGAACATGATTTATCAACTTGACAATGGGTACGTTTACATGCACAGCAATATCCGATTACTGGAAACGATCAGCTTACGCCAGTATTTAACTTATTGCGTTCACATGGACATAAGAAATGTGATTACTCCAAAAGCCGCGTTTACATGATTCTCTCCATAATCAGCTCTGTGGAAAACGTAGCTACTAACTGCTTCCCGTTGTAAGGACAAAAATGATCCGCCCGTCAAAATTTACGTTAGTAGGCTATTATTATTATTATAGCTAGCTAGTAATTATTATAGCTACTTATTTATAGCTAATTGCTAGTAGTGGTTGATTTATATTATTGTACTAGCTAGCTTTACCGATCTCTAAATCTGGCCAATTTCCCGAAAATTTCAGTTATTTAATGTGCTAGCCACAAACTAGCTAGTACAAACACAAGCACGTAACACTGAACAATATATTTTCACCGGTGAAATGCAAATTTAATAATAAAATTCTGGAAGTGAGATGCTGAAGGAACCCCAGGCATAGCAAATGTTGACGGGTGGAATCATTTTGACGTTACACCGCCTCTTCTGCCTGACATGCGTAGTTTTGAAAAGCCGAAAGAAACCGGAGAAAGGTGTTTACATGCCCCAAAAAATCGAAAGTTTGGCCAAAAAACCAGGGGTGTTAATCGGGTTTCGAAAACACGGATTATGACCTTACATTATCGGATAAAGGTGTTTACATGACCATTTCAGTAACCAGAGTATTGCCATAACCGGGTTCAGATCGGAGTATTAGTGTGCATGTAAACAGATTCACATTCTTTTGTGTGATAATATTTTTAAAGCATGCTTTTTTGGTTTTAGCTAGCTATATGGATAATAGCATAATGACTCAATGTTTTGTTTGATGTAGGCCAGGGATGGGCAACTCCCAGGGGGTTATACTATGAAGCAGGGCCCGTTTCATGTATGTGGCTAATTCAGTTAACCCGATTAGTTTGTTGACATTTTGGGATAAACCCAGGAGTTTAAGCGAGTTCTGAATTTAGCCAGATTTGTTATTTTTTGAGACGACAGTGTCTTAAGCCCAAACCTGAAAACCTCAGGTTTTAAGCTTAAATTAGCTGGATAACATGAACATAGCCTATAAGCCACATGGTGAAAACCACACACACACCAACAGCAGAAATGAACGCACCATTTGTAAGTTCTTTTCGATGAACAAGCTATCGGTAGAGCATTTAGAAGGGAATGTGTTTTTGAGACCGACAAGATTCTTGGCTTTAAGGCACTCAGAGCGCTACTATCGATTTAGTCGCGGAGGGAATTATTCAACCCCAGCAATTAATAGGAGTGAATAAAGGACACTGGTGCTACTGGTTATGTATGGTAGAATCAATGGTGGATCCAAGGTGCCCTTGGGCATATCAAAATGGGTATGTTTGTTTGTGTTGTCTTTTTGGATATGCCCATTTATTACAGGCTTTTTTATACATATTAATTTTGCCCTTCCTCCCTCCATTTTACAAGTTTGCCCATAGATAGTAGCTAGTTTTTACATTTGGGCTTATTTTCCTCCTTTATTCTTGTCTTAATAAGAGTGCACCTTGCCAACTCGGGAGTGAAGCAGAGCCCTACAGTGACACAGACACTGTATTGGGCTCCGCTTCCTCACACCTTCACATTTTTATATGCTGTTGGTGATGATAAAAATATATTGCATGACACCTTTCCTACATAAAATGCAACGCAAAACTGCTTCACATTTGAGGGCAAGAATAAAAACGAAATATAAGCAAAGTTATCCGAGATGATTCAATGCTAGACTAACTAATCAAGTCGTAATTCACGCTTGTGAAACGGAGTAACCGAACTTAGTTAAAAGGGTCATATCCATGTGCTAGAGATTGATCCTGTTGCAAATCGCGACATTTCATTGTAATGGTTAGCATCATATAGTGCCACAGTGGTGAAACGTAGGCTATTGCAGTTGTAATTTACTATTGGCTGTTGTACGGTATATTTGACGTGGCAGTACATGTGATGTCACACCAACTGGGTGCATCTGGCCACACCCTTCCACCTTACACCATAAATACGTTTTTTTTTTCTTTCTTAAATCCAGCAAGTTGTGAAGAGGAGCATTTGTGTGAGCGACCGGCTATTGATAGAGAGAGGATAGCATAGGTGTCAACCCATACAGTTTGTTCGTATGAAATATGGTTTTTCCAACTTTTGGAAGGGCGTATAAGGTTATGATACTGTAAATCTAGTCTAATTTAAAAAAAAAATTCTCAAATGTTTCTCCATCAACCTGCCCAGGGACTACAGATGAAAATGCGCCCCAATTGCTAAATCTGGCACATTTTACATTAAAAAATTAATGTGCATTGTCCCTTTCTTAGATAAATAAACCTAAACCTATCATTAATTTAATCGCAGCAATCATATTTTCTTTCTCCCTCTCGGCCATTATCTGAATTTGTGAGACCATGGGAAAAGCAAGTAGCAGGACTGATCTAAAAATGCACTTTATGACAACGAACCACAAAGACACAGTAGCCCACAAGATACCTACGTTAGTTAACTTAGCTAACAGTTAAATGGTTATGACTGGACAATGTTCATGTTTATGCAGTTTTGACCAAAATTAGATAATGTTCCTGACATTTTAATGTGGCTATATGACTCTAAATTTAGTGAAGTTACTCCAAGTTTTATTATAAATTAATTCATGGCTAACTTAGCAGTCTTTAATAATGTTAAGACTGTTACTAGAAAATTATCCAAAGTAAGATGAGAGCTAAGTTTATAACTATATGTAGCCTACATTAATGTTAACATAGCCTGTTTGTATCTAAAGCTATCAAAGCTGTTTTGTAGTAAGATAGCAAAACTGGAAAAAAGTGCCACAAGCTCATCCAACACAACATAATTTAGGAAATTGTGGTATCCTTCTATGTATCTCCCTGCACTTGGTTGTAAATGTGTAGGGTCAGTCATGTGATGTCTCTGTGAACTTGAAACTGTGACAAATAACTGGTGGCGAGTGATTTTAATAGATAATAGATAGCTATTGTTCTATAGTTTTGGTGAATTTATACAATTTTTCAGGCGTGGAAAATAAGGGCAGCTTTCTCAGAGGTTATCCTTATCTATCATCCCCTACCACTCCGAAACCTCGCCCATTCTCCAGTTCTCCGCCTCTGCCACAGCCGCTCTCCAGACTCAGCAACTGGAGCCAGCGGCTCAAACAAAACAAATTATGGCTGTGAATGAGCATACACATGAAAAACTCCGAGCCAAACCTTTCATGAGTATCTTTCCCACCCACAATTTTGGCATTTTTGAACTGCAAACGGAGGCGTGGTCGCTAAACAGCCCGTTTAGTTACCCTTTAACAAGATACGATATGCATCAAATTATCCTGGATTGTTTAAATGACATACATTTATATGACAAGTATCCTGTAACAAATTTCTGGCTGTGTGTGTGTGTGTGTGTGTGTGTGTGTGTGTGTGTGTGGGAGAGAGAAGAGTCTCTCTCAGCACCAAACCCTGCCCTCTTTGACAACAGCGAAAGGCAGACAAGATAGTGAAGGACAAAAAAACTATGAAAAAAAAAGATAATATATCATGGGTCAACTTTTCCAGGAAGAAAGCATATCTGTAAACAATGTGCACCAGCATTATCTGTGCATTTCCAAATAGGGAATATGGATTTGGACAGACTGCTATTTGACATACTGGTAGTTGATTAGCTAAGCTAGCTAATGCATTTGTTATCTATAGCAACAACCCAGCTGTGTAAATTACAGTCTGCCAGCATAGGTCAACACCATTTTATTTATTAGAGCTAGACACAGCCCTTTCTTAAAAGCACTACAATACAGTTGATGCATCTTAATGTTCAAACAGGATCAAATGAGAAATTCTCAGAATTGTAAGCTCATGTTTTTCTCCTATTGGAGCTTCTCTTTAAAAAATCTAGATTTCTGTCTACTTCCTGTTGAAGTGAACAGGGAGTAAATCAAGATTCCACACCCCGCCTTGACCCCTAAATTGAAAAAATTGCTCAGCTTTGGATTTCTCTTAGAGGAACTGGTGACACAATTCCCAAATGCACACACGTGCAAGTGAGCAGACCATTTGACTTGGCCATTGTTTTTATCCACGTTAATTCTGCTTTGTCTCTCTTTTTATGGCCCTTTGCTTGAATATTACTGCTGTGATGTCCTGTTACTTAAAAACACATTTGCCGGGCTGCCTATTGATGTGTAGTCATCAAAGCAGGGCTCCAGTCAGAGTTTACAAGATGCAGACTTTCTTCTCTTCTTTTTTGTTGGGTGGGTGGGGAAAGCAGACATAACTTGGCAGAAGGGCAGTAAATGTGGAGAGTTGGATGGGAGGTGTTGCAAGCTGACTCTTTCCATATGACTGTGGTTTTAAAGACTTATCTACCCATATTGATGCAAGTTTTTAATTAGATATCTGACCAAATACATACTTTAGATACGGTACATGTTTAAACATTTTACTTTTTCTTCATGTTAAAGTTCAGAACCAGTGCTACAAAATGAGGAGTCATGAGATTGAGTAAATATTTATGGAGATATTACTGTTTCAATACTGTTTTTTTGCAAAATGCAGTGTCGAGACAACTGGCTTGAAAGATTTTGCGGGAATTCTTATCAAAAATGCATGCTCAAACCAGGACGTATTGTGTGAAATTGTTATATTTTTAAGTCCCTAACCAAGTGCTTGTTATGATTTTAAATAGGTTTGATTATGATAGTGTTTAACCCCTTCACGCAGATGCCAAATTTAGTAAATTCTCAACTATTAGGGGTGTTCTCACAGAAAATATACAGATCCTTTCCAAAAAATTAGAATATCATGGAAAAGTTTTTTTTTTCCATAATTCCATTCAAAAAGTGAAACTTTCATAGATTATAGATTCATTACACACAAAGTGAAATATTTCTAGCCTTTATTTGTTTCATTTTTCATAATTTTGGCTTACAGCTCCAGAAAACCCCCAAAACAGTATTTCAAGAAATTAGAATAGTGTGTCGAAAATCAGCATTTACTTCAGTTATTTCAGAGAATTGGATTAGATGGAATGGATGGACGGATGGAAACCATCAATTTGGAAAGAAGGAAATTATTCCCTGGACTCCAAAGGTGATCTAGCTGAACTCTTGGGAAATAGTGGGATGCACTAGAACAATTCAATGAACAAACATTTTGGAGAAAATAGGTCAGCACAGTCATCCATCTCGGTGTTGTGTTAGCACGTGCCCCAGTACTAAGAACAGCCATTTTGAAGGGAGTCCATGTATCAATATTGAGTCAAAAAGACAGCACAGCTGAATAATCTTGTCCAGTTTCTCACACACTTGGGCTTGGGCATTACATGGCTACCAGAGCCATGTTTCCCAATCAAAATAAATATAACCGATTTAAAACAACTGCACAACTTTTCCTCATCAGAACAGAATGAATGTCACTGCACTTCAGATTACCACCTCTAATCACTTGATGAACATTGGATTCTTGAATTTTAAAACTGCCCTTGTGATGAATTAAGGCCAATTCTGTACTTGGATTAGTGTATTTCAGTATTCATTACCTATTGCATAATCGAAGTGAAAGACCATTTCCTAATTGCAGCTCAAAGCATGACATTTGGCAGGAACAGACCAGTATGAGAATGCACATCTGGACCAAGGGCATGATAGTATTTCATGCATGAAACCTTTATTCCAGAAGGGTTCCTTTTGACCTTGACCGTAAGGCTGATTGAGGCAGGATCTTTCCTCATTGTCGGGTAACTGTTAAAGGAAGATACATTGGAACAGCACTTTCAGCACACCTGCTCTGGGCACTAATGAAAAGCACAAACTGCATGCAACAGATTACACCATGGGGATATTATGTCTTTGGGTGGCTGAGGCACCTGGAGAGGAAAGAAAGATATGTCCCTATTGGCCTTCTTTCACATCAACTTGACATTTTAAGAGCCCTAGCAAGTAATTGATGAGGCAGAACACAGTAAACAATTTCAATGCAAACGATGTGAATGATTTATTCCAAGTGAGTGCATTGTCAGTGCTAGTATGGAAAGACCTGGCATAGCTACTTTAGTCCTTAAGTGGTCAAAACAGCATACTCATTTGATAACACACTGATAAAAGCCTGAAGTGTGCTCACATTTGTAAATTGCATAAACAGACTTAAGACAGTGAAGAAAAAATATTTTTACTCATGTTAAGCATATGCCGTGTTGTTAACATGATCAAGCACAGTTCAGTAATTACTTTTACATTACAATTATTTGGCAGACGCTTTTATACAAATAATAATAATACATAGAAGTGAAATTACTTATTACTCAGGCCAGTACTTTATTTGAGCCAATTTATAGGATTGTCAGTTACCTGCTGATTGGAAGGTACCTGGAACTCTCAGGATTGGAGCTCCATGACTTCAAGAGTGGAATCCATCCATCCGTCATCTCAGCTAATAGTCAATATACCCTCATCGTGCCAAAGCTTCAAGATCTCTATGTGATGCAACTTGCCTGTTTCCTGAAGGCACTTGTGTACCCATCTATCATGGACCTTCTTGTTGCCATTGTAAAACTTATGAAAGTTTCCAATATTTGTAACATCAAGGATTGTAATGGTGTTGATCATTGAAAGAGCAACATGATTGAAGATACACCAACATGATTCTGTCCTCCGGGAGCCAAATTGACTACATTTGCATAATAAATCCATTAGCATCTGTGAGGGGGAGAAAGGTTCAGAGAACCAAACGCGACCCGATAAGGATTCCTAAGCGTATCAAGAAAGATTTATCAAAAGATTTATCTAATTTTATTAAAAGAGCCACTCATCTGGTTTATTCTGATAAGGTAGGCTGCCTGTTTACACTGCTGCAGCGGGCGGCAGCGCGACTTGCAAACATTTTTTCTGAAAAGAGATAGCGTGCTAGAACATATATTGCAAACTACTGGAGTTGTAAATAGGCTACCAGTAAGATGTTTAAGAAGCTGTCTGTCGTGTTTATTGTTCATCTATAGCATTTTCGGTTACCTAAGGTTTATTGTGGGCTGGGCTTTGGCCATTATCACTTCGTGCTATGCGGGATGATGATGGGGACTGATGGCCCATCAATGCAAAAAAAGGATGCAGATGCTGTGTGGCGTTGGCTTTGGCGGTTCCTGACCTAAAAAAAGCCTGACGGTTCTAGTATTAAGGAAGAAAAAACATGCAATACTCTTAAAAATAGAGGTCATGCATACTGTGGAGCACTAGAAATGATATACTTCTACAAGGCAAAAAAGACTTCCCCTTTTGCTCTCATACTCCTATCTCTCTCCTAAGCCCCTCCCACCAAATGATGCTCCAGTGCACGCGCGGAGACAGGCAGACAGGGAGGGGTTTATTCTACGGGGAGGATCTTTTGCTTGTAGATAGTTGCCCTGATTGGTAGCTGGTTGGTGGTTTTTTAAGACCAGGGTAAGATTTTTGACAGCCTAGTACAGAGCCCAGGACACTCACAGAAACCGGATTTTTTCTCAGAACACTTGATTTATTGATAGCTGCTGGAATGGGAAAATTTTGTAATGGGGCGTGACGTGTGAGGTGGGAGGAGCCAAACGCAGCAAGGGGATTCATTAAGCCCTTAGGCCACTAAGGCGGGATACCCCGCAGATAAGGGAAGGAGACAAGACAAGGAACACAAACACACCACAGCTACAGACCGGCTCACTGTTACACGAGCCAGAAATAACGCCCTGTCTCGATAACGAGACGCATAAGAACAGGCGAGTAGCACAATGGCACAAACAAAACACACAGCAAATAAACACAGAAAACTAATACCTATTGGTATAGGAGGAGGCGAAAGGAACAGATATAACGTTCCGTGGCTACTTCCATAAGCTAGCACTAACAGTCATATGCAGAACCTAAAGGGGGTAAACGCCCGATCTCCCAGGGGGAAGAAACATTTTACAGGCGAGCCGACGGAGAACCGCAGTCCCATAACCTTACCAGCAAAATGACCAAGCTTAAAACAGAGCCACGCCCTAACCTCTCAGTGACAGGAGAAATGTAATGAGGCGAAGGAACAGATAATTAATGTTCCAAGGCTTAAAGGCTCGCAGTCACACGCAAACATGTCCAACAACATCAACCGGTCTCCCTAAGAGACGAATTGCACCGAAGGGCGAACAGAACTAAAGTTCCGAACCGAATCGCCCACATCTCCTATACACGGAGAAGGAAAGCACAAAAAGATGAAAGGACAGCTGCACCTTAACCATCATCATGTCAACATCATCAAAAGGTCTCTGAGGAAGATAACAAGGCTGCGCAAGAACAAATTTCCGAACAAGCCCTCTCCTCTCAGAAGGACAGCTGAAACCAAAGGCTAACTGACTAACACAAGCACAAGCCCACAGTAAGAAAATGTAACAGAGATTTAACGTTCTATGGCTAGTTTAATAAGTGCGCAGTCCAATGCAGCAAACGTACCTGGGCAAACACCCGATCTCCCAGGAGGGAGAAACATTTACAGGCGAGCCGACGGAGCACCGTCGTCCCATAACTTACTAACCAAAGACTCACGCAAACTAAATCAAACACGCGCCCTAGCCTCTTAATAAGGAGAAATGTAACGAGGCGAACAGGAACAGAGACTTAACGTTCCATGGCTACTTAAATAAGTTTGCAGTCTAATGCAGCAAACATACCTGGGTAAACACCCGATCTCCATGGAGAGAAACATTTTACAGGTGAGCCGACGGAACACCGTCGTCCCAAAACTTACTAACCAAAAGACACCGCGAACTTAAATAAACACACGCCCTAGCCTCACAGTAAAGGAATAAGTAACAAAAACCCCGACTCACAACAAAGGGGAACGTAGTCCATGAGAAGGAGACCAAAACAGGGAATAAACGTACCAAAGCTACTAACTGGCTTACCGTAACCCGGAAATGAGTAGAAGCTAACACGCCAGGTCTCTCAATAAGAAAACCATTAACCGGCGAAAAAGGAACAAAGAACAGCTACTCTACACTTCTACAAGCTAAGCAACCTAGCAGAAGCGAAACGCCAGATCTCCCATGAGACGACATGCACCGAGAGGCGAACAGAACACAGTTCCGAACATCGCCCAAATCTCCATACACGGAGGAAAACGCACACAGGCGAACTAGAGCAGAGATTTTACAGTCCCAAACTTCTACGAGATAATCCACTACAAAGCCAGCAAGAAATAAGCCCTGCCTCAACAAAGAGACGTTAACAAAGGTAGTGATGTTACGGATGACACCGAAGCTCCGAGCTGTGTGTCGAGTACGTAGGGCAGTTTCTGGAGAAGCCTCGCACCGAAGCTTGTATCACTTTCAGAGAAGCACGTGATCGATGACAAACGAGGCCTCGGGTGCTGTAGAACCATGTGATCGGTTTGTTTTGCGTTTTGGGCGGAATTAGGGGTTTTGAATTGTAGATATAAAGGAGTGATACATTACCCACCCTATTTCGAGGGTTGTTGTCGTTGGTTGGTTGTTGCGGAGATTTAGTTATTATTGGTTTTATTGCTATTTTTTTGAAAGTTTTTGGAGGATTTTTTGAGTTTTTTTTTTTTTTTGTACAGCTTTTGTACAGTTTTTAAGCCGTTGGCTAATGGAACCTGCACGGAAGCGAAAATCTTCTCCTGCTTGGGAATATTTTGACCTGATATCTCCAAATAAGGTAGGCCTAAGTGGCGTAGATATAAAAACACACTGAAACGCTATTCGAACACTGGGCTAGCAATCGACTGTGCATGTAGTTCGTTGGTTGTTATTTTAACGTAACTACAGCATCTTATTCTTTCTTATTATCATTATCATCTGCATTCCTTCTCAAATGGCATATTATTTAATTTTGAAGGTAAAGTGCTTGCTGTGCCTAAAGGAGCTGGCTTACAGCAATAATACCTCGTCCAGGCATTATCGGGCAGCCTGAAATGTTCCTTTGAGCAAGAAACCAGCGGAGGTTATTTATTTATTTATTTTTTCTTTAACTTTTAATAGCAGTTATGGTTGCTTTATCATAATCATACTGACATACATGTTGATAAAAATACATTTGCATATTGTTATTTTGCCATAGGTTCCAGAAAGCAAGAACTTGATGAGGCTCACAAATAAAAATCCCCAACTGCCACCTTCCCTTTCAGTCACAAAAGCACTCCCAGTCCCCAGTTCCCAGAAAGCACATTCACCAGTCCCCAGTTCAGAAGCACTCCCAGTCCCAGACCAGAAACACTTTTACTGCTCAATAGAACCCCACACAAATGTTGTCCCCCTTTATATCAATCTTCCTGTTTTTTTCATTTTGAAAGTTAATATAATATTATTACATATATTATTTTATAATATATCTTAGTATAAAACAAATCTAGCCTAATGACAGTTACAAATATAAATTATGAGTATGTTAGTATGTGTATCGCCTGAGCGGGGTTTTGAACTTGTACCTTCTCTTACAAAATGGCTCTGAAGTCCGACGCGTTATCAGTGAGCTAAAGGGCTGTTTGTTGTTAGCTCGCAACAACGTTCTATTTTGAACCTGAGGTGGAATTTGTAATGATTTCGTTGCTCTAAATTATTTTTACCAGCAGGTGTCACTAGTGTACACTGTGTTGAATGAGGCTTCGAGTAATGAATCTATTTGCGATACAATTGGCTGCAAAGCCTCAGTGCTTCAGGAAGCCTCATTTCGCCATCACTAACAAAATGGTAGGTACGAGAACTCACAGCCAACAATAACACCACAGTACGTAAATAAACAAACAACAATTAATGTCGTAGCCCAAACGAAGGAAACGGTAGGCTTTATAAGTCTCTCAGGTAACCACGCAACAGGTGCAAATGCTTAAACAGAAACTCCCCAACTCAGCAGGGCGGAGCAAGCATCTACCAACAGGGCAGCGCCTCACGTGGCCAGAGGAAAACGACCGCATGGGAAACAGGGTCAAAACCATGACAGGTGGGAGCTCAAAACTTCCCTGAAAGGCATACATGCAGGAGTAAGCCAGGAAGCCAAGCATGGGTAGTGGCATTGCACATTAGTTGCCGGCATAGCAGGGCAGCAGCAGCACAGCAAGCAAATGCATGAACTGGTAAGGTTGGTGATTTAAATAGCCCTCCCATTTAAGACATGTACCATGTGAGCTGACACGATCTGGTGCTTCTCGAGTTGTCTGCCCAAACTAGCTTTGCAAACTTCGTGATCATTTCAGTCAGACAACTCACGTTGAAAATTGCAATTACGTTTTTAATGTTAAGCAAGCCGAGATAACTGGGAGTAAACCACTGAGCCCCAAAACCACTTGAGACAACTTGGACACTGTGAGTAATAATGGAGCCGATAATCCGCTTTGCCTAAAAAAAAAAAAAAGATGATGTGACGAAATACAATGCTATAGTATTTCTGGATCGACCTAATTATTAAGCCTATACTTTTATGTGACATTGTTTTGGAAGCCAGGCTGGACGTCTGGCTTTAGTTTAGGATGCAAGCTACTGTTGTTGACTTTGCCATGAATTTGGTTGCCAGTAGAATGCTTAGCCATTTGAATTCCTTTGCCATTAAAACGTTTTTACCGTTAGTATAAAGCGTTCACCCAACGTACCAGATAGCCCATAAAGCAGCATCGGTTTTTGCCATAGAATTACCTCAGCAATCCACAAGATGTGCAATATGAAGCAGAAAAGCAGTATTTATTAGCAGAAAGCTTTACGTGAGAGCATGAGAGCTGTGAGCCTTGAGCAAGCAGGACCTCGTTTTGTTAAAACTAATCGAAGTAGGCAGTGGAACTCCCCCAAAACCGCTTGAGACAGAGTCTTACACAGTTATGCTATGTGACTAGTGGAGCACCCACTATACAACTGGGCCGATATCTCACTCGACATAAGAGATGATGTGACAAAATGCAATGCTATAGCAGGGCACCAGCAGCAAGGCAAGCAAATGCATGAACAGGAAGGTTGGTGATTTAAATGGTGCTCCCATTTAAGACGTAGTTATTATCTGGCCGAATTATCTTCACAAGGTTCACATCATAAATTGGGATTCAACAAGAGTTGAATTCAGTAGACTTGAAAGTGAACAAAACTTTTTAAGTCCAAAGAACCAGTGATATATATCCTCGGCTGTTCCAAGCTATATCTTTGATAAATACATACTTAATATGGAGGTTTGTTATTTATACTCTTAAAACAAAAAAGGGGCTTTGAGCTATGAGCATGGCAGGGCAAATAAACAACTGTAAAACATCAGAACTGTGCAGAACATTTAAACATGTTTACAAACACATCTAAAGGGGCCAGTTCAATACTTTTGCTGTTCAGATGGGGCAGTTTATGGTTAGTGCGGAGCCATACTAATGGAAGGAAATTATGGAAAATGAGCAGGGTGAAATGAGGTCTCCATGGGAAGCATTTTGGTCAGTAAGGCGACAGGACTGTTTGAAATATTATTTCAGCAAGACTCATATGGAAGGTAGCTCTGAGCTATGGGGTCATTAACCCTGAGGAACATATATGCGGTAAAGGTAATAAAAAAGCATTGGCTGTTTGTCACTGCCAGCATTCTCAGAAGGGCACTAAATTTTCATGCGTTAAAAGCAAAGATTCTTTAGACTCACAAATACTCAGCTAAGGATGCAAAGATTTGCCATGAATGAAAATAAATTTCCTGTTCCATGTCCTCATTGCGTATCTTGTGCCAAAATGAAATCGATAATGCACTCATCAGTTTGAATTTTGAATTCACTGAATATGCATGATGTGTGACAAATGTAATTAAAATTCAATAATGCATTTGACATCTTTTTCCCTTTGGTGTCTTAGTATAACTCTACCGTAAAGGAAAGAAATCATGTTAATTGCCATACAAATTCCATTTCCTTGCTGTAAGCACAAAGCTGTGCCAGTATTGAAATTAGATTCATAATGCTTTTTTCTTTGCCTTCTGATTACTATGAACATTGCTAAAGCTTTGGAGTGACACCTGAGAAAAATTAAGTCACTGACATCACCATAATATAAATTACCCAAGTAATGTTTACTTTGTGGCAGCATAGTACTAACAAAGCAAATACAAAGACAAACTGACAAAAATAAATAAATATTAGCACAATATTTGCATTCAAATATTGGCATGCCAAGGCAATACTGTGGCAATGGATATTTACTACTGTTATAGCACAGAAACTCCTCTTAGCAATGATGCCAGAATCACACATGGTTGAAGTGAGAGTTCTCTTTCATTATTTATAATATACATACTGTATATACATGTATATAAGTCAAAATATGATACTGGGACACATAAACGTGACATAGACACCAAAAAAATTCATTGTTGCAAAACCAATGCAAACACATTTATTTACAAGTTTGACAACTCTCTGACTCTATCAAAAAGAAAGAAGATAGTTCAATAACTGGAAATAGTAAAATATAAAATCATATAAAATTTACCACAGTAGTGTTAACATGGTGTCTCAATGACACGTGAGTGCAAAAGTATAACTTATTTTTTCTAATTCATTAAAGTGTAGATACATACCCCATCCGAGGCGGTCCACAATGAAACTGGACTTTGAAGCTCTAATCTATTTATGGCTGTGTAATACCCGGTTGATTAGAGGACACCGTTACGTACGTAATCAATGCAAGAAAAGATTAATTTTCTAAATTAAAAATAAAAATAAAATCCTACCTTTCAATATGCGGACACGATTATAACACGATGGCTGTGTAAATGCTTTGATTTGGACGATTTTGATAAACTGGTGCGAGGTAAAACGTGAACGGCTTAGGTACGCATAACCGCGTGAGGAAGCTTGGACACGCAAGGTTATCAGGCTCCTGTAGCGTCGGCAGCAATTGAAACAAAGCAATTCTTAGTAGTTTCGTACCAGACAGTAATGCTCTTTTTTTTTAGGTTGACCAATCCACCAGCCATGAAACACGTGGGTAAACGATTCATGCTTATGTACGTAACGATTGGGACACGGAAAGAAAGTCAGCACTATATATTCCCCTTGTTTTAAAGTATCGTGGAGTGTATGAATTTGGGCACATATATTTTTTTACTTGGCTTATGCATGACAGAAACAAACAAAGATCGATCCGATATATATTTATTTTTCATGATTGCCGACGGCATCTTGTGTACGTAACTCTCAGGACACAATGAATTACGTACATGAGCCTGATTAATTTTGCTCTCCCATATGAATACGAGCGACAACTTTCACTAAGCAAAGTGGGGTTTAGAAAGGCATATCAAACGTCTTCAAAAATATTTGGTTGAAAGAAATGTAGGCCATTAGGATAGGTATATATTTCCACATCAATTATGACAGTGTAAAAAATGTCACATTTTCGTGTCCTATTAATGGGTAAAAATCGAAAACAAAGTTTAAATTTACAACAGTTCAAGAAAGTCTGGCCCATGAGTTTATGTTATGTATTACATGGCTATATGAAGTACCACATACAAGTAAAACTTTCCCATAAAGTAAACACAAGACACTTTGGTAAACAAATGAAAATCACTTTAAAAATCTCTCCAGTATCATATTTTTACATATATATA